>JAQGAC010000293.1:0-29446 GCA_034696585.1 Isotomurus maculatus
TAATGCTGAAGAAAATTGTGTATGCAATTATGTATTATCTGTCACAATAATAAACTACACTATGACTATGACTATGAAGAAACACAACAGTATGTTTCGTCTCCAGCTGAAATCTCAGAGGATGTGGTTTCGTTTTTCGCAACATTATTCCTCCAGGGCGACCTGCACATACTCTCCTCTCTTTTAGCTGCAAAAAGTAGGAACCTGCACGAAAGTAAAGTAGTGCAACAGTTCTCACCTTTCAATTGACCAGCAGCACCTCCAGCACCCTCCAGCACGTCAAACTTCGCCTCCAAGTATGATTAATTTCTGTCGTGTATGGAATGCCTTAAATATCCTCAGTTCACTCTCGCTGCTCACTTCAAATTCAGAATGCAGAGTAAATGACTCTCAGCGTTACCCGCATTTCTTTTCTAAGTGCTGTGAGTCGAAAGGAAATGCTTCTGCAGATCGAAATTCCACGTCGTCCTATTGTGGACCCCGTGGGTCAAGTGGCCTAGAAGGGTCGGAAATAATTTTTCTTCCCAAAAGACTTTTCCCTCAGATGTCCCCCGACTTGGAGCATGTCGAATTGGAGTGAGTTTTTTAACGCAAATAAGAGACGGTTTCCATTGAAGCGATAACAAACAGATGTTAATTCCAGACTGCGAAACTCAGTGGATGAACTGCAATGCGAGGAAGGACAAGACTACTTGGACGTTTCCATCGACTTGGTAGACCATAAAACTTCATTATTGGTAGACCATAAAACTTCATTATTGGTAGACCATATAACTTCATTACCTATCAATGTGGGTGTGAAGGAAGCCTCCGCCGAGGTCGCATTTTCTGGGAATAACTTTTTGGCCGCAGACGGATATATTTACAATCGACGTCACTTCTGTGTCTCCAGAAGGTTCGATCCTGGACTTGACATATTATGAGTCCTGAAAGTTCTAACTTTGACTTCTTAACAGAATGAGCAACAAAACTCACCTGGTTATCAAAACGTGCAAAAAAACGTGCAGTCCCCAACGTCCCTGCATTGCGCGTTGCTGCGGAGGTCACCGGAGTATTCTCAACTCGCCCCTAACTTCCTACAACAAATCTCTCCTGGGCTTCTGTTCAATGCAAACTCTTGAGAAGAAATCCTGGAGCCCATGGACATCCAACATTCTACGAACAGACAACCGGACTCGCTTCTATCAGACGATATACACTCCACGTCCACACTTTCAGGAAGAAGACAAACTGTCGGATCCAGATAAACTCTGCACGTTGTTTCGTGTCAAGCTGGAAAACAAGCTGTCGTAAGTTATCGTTATTTCTATAAATATCAAACTGAGCCTGAGAAGGAGTGACGTTGTAGACTGGCGTTGCTGGATGACGGACGTCTGCAGCTGACAAAGGAGGACACAACGCAGGTGCTGGAAAACTTCTGCATCGACGGGATTAACGTAGGAACTGATGAAAGTTCACAAGGAGACAAACGGGAGACTCCAAAAGACGACGAAATTGTTGTGGTTTACTCCTGCAGTCATCATGCCACAGTTGAGGAACCCATTAGCCTCCGTGCCTGCAGGGCAATCGCCTATCCTCTCGACAAACTCCTCCAACTACCCAAGAGTCTTTTCCAGAATACGACATTCGAGAAAAAGGACAAAGTTGAAGTAAGACTCACGACGGGAAAGGCCGATGAAAGTCAAACGTGCTTTGAGAAGTACAAAAACCTCATTCTTCAGTTCAACAACACCTCGAACCTATTCTTCAATAGGCGTGGGTGGCTCTTCCTCCATGGATCCTATTACGATCCGTCGAGGTTTTGCATTCGCAGGTACCCACACATCTTTAAAAAGGTTTCTACTGAAGTTTTTTACGGTAAAAAAACTTGCAGTGTGTCCCATAACCAGTTGGGTCTACGGGTTTGCCTAGAGAAGAACAGGATAGCTTCCAGACTGAAGAGTAGCACTAGAGACTGGAGGAAGTGGTTTATTCGGATAATAAAGTTGCTGGCGCTTGCGGTTGCCGCGTTGTTCTACGTTGCGATTGCCCTAGTGTTCATTCTCAGGAAGGACAAGGAGCTCGTCCTCCGCTGCTCCATCGCCATCTTCTCCATCTCTACGACCCTTACCTACGTTCTCTTCCCAATCGTAATCTACTTACACGCAAAATCTTTTCCCCTCACCGCGATCACAATTATCGGTTTGCTTTCCCAAACTTAATTAATTTTCTGATGGAATTGCTCACAATTAGTCGTTTTGCTTAGCAGGAGTGTTAACGATCTTTTTTTACGTGTACGGGTTCTCGTGGATGACCGTCTTGTGCTACGACGTCTGGCACAACATCGTGTACAATATTTCCACGTAAGTACCACTCTGGTCCATCCGAACTCAGTCCTGCGTTCTTCATTCTTCCAGGTTCCTTCGGCCTGGAAGGAAAAGCAGTAAGCGCCTCTGGGGTTACATCGCTTTCACTTTTACACTTTCAACTTTCTTTCTGGGAGTCTTGTTCGGTGAGAGGTTCCTGGATTTCACTCGGATATACTTCGCACGTAAAAAAGCAATAACCCATTTGTTGGGCTACCTGCTGTATGGATCAGCAATTATCCTTATCTGCCTCAATTTTCTTCTCTATCTCACGACTACCATCAAGCTGTGGATTGCTCAACACTCCAGTGACATCAAAAATCAGAAAAAGACGTCAGACGTCATAGTGGCCTTTTAAATCTTGTGACAGGCTAACTCCAGGTTTTTTTACTCCAGGTTTCTGATGTACTTGAAATTATTCATCCTTATGGGACTCCGATGGATTACAGACTTTGCTCATTTCTTTAAGTGGAGGTTTCAAGAGTCGCGTCTGGTTGAATATACGACATATGTTTTGTTGTTCGTCCATCCTATTGTTCTCTTCTTCTTCCTCGTCTGGGATGCAGAGACAAGAAAATACTTTAAGACCAACTACCCTCGAGTCAAAAGTTAGAAATTGTCACCAGCGATCATTACACTTTCGCTCATATTAATTTCCTGATTGAATTTGTTTAACAGGAGTGCTTGACGTAATCGGTTGGATTGGATATCCCGTAAGAAAGTGTTGGGGACTCTGCAGACGCTGTAAGCGGCCTGATGACGAGGGGACGGATGGCAATGGGACAGCAGAACCTCCTCACAACTCTACCCACATGTATGTGCACACACGACGGATCCCCAACAACCCAAAGTGAAAGTGGACATCTTATATCTCCCTTAAAATTTAAAAATTTGTCATTATGATTTAATACTTTATGAACTGTATTAAAACCAACACCTTAGTCAGCATACGTTTGAACAGAAATAAAGGCGAACAAGGTTACTTTACGCACAATCTCATGATCAAATAACGCTATGCGAGACTATTTTCATTACTGTAAGCTATATATATTAATGCTAAATTGATCAACTATTGGGAACAATTGGCATCTTCATCCAGTTAGGCGGATTTGCTGTTCATAACCACAAGCTTTGATAGGAAGCTATGCCAGCCTAATCTCACCCAAGGAAATCAATAATTACCGATTGTGAAATAATAAGTTTGTAGAAAGAAGGCCAATTAGTCTTAAATTGAGAAGAATGACATTTTATTCCTATTCAGATTCACCTTCAAGGAAGCTGCAATAAATTTCAACATTGAGGACGAATTAAAATTAACATCATGCCAATCCAAGCGACAAAATTTGTTCATTTATGCTGCATAACATCCCCTTCGATTTTTAAAGAACAGTCATGCAAGACCTATATTGAATTGAGGGTAGCTTAGAGACCTTCCAAACCGTCTTTTTTTGCAAAATTACTGTAGTCTACATTTGAATTTAGTTTACTTGCAACCCCCAGCAGAAAGTGTAATTATGTATGTAACCAACTTGTTTGTCATGTCTCTTTTCAGAAAATTTGCAGACGGAGTATTGGAAAGGGAGATTTAGGCGACGCGTAAAATGATAAGCCTAGCTGCATTTAGAAGAATAATTAGAGAATAATTATAACTCTAAATAATTGGGCCCAATTAATCAATCGTACCAATTAATTGTATGTGTAATTTCCGGCAATCTGTTCGATAGAGATCTCGAAGGAAGTGGTCTTGGCTTTTGCGATTTCAGTCCTGCTGGACACGTGCAACCGGATTCTTCTTGCTTCTTTCAATTACCCAGTTTTAACCGGAACACACTGGAATCTTACAATAAATAAAGTAGTGCAAACGTTTACTATATTCAATTGACCAGCATCGTTCTTCAGCAGTCATTTTTCCATTTCGCCTTTGGAAATGGTTCTTTCCAACCTCTCGTGGTGTTGGTTCCTCCACTCTACTTTAATCTGGCTCTTCCTTTCCTACTCAATGTGCACTGTAAAGGCATCCCGACGCTACCCGTACATCCTTCCCAAATGCTGTGAGCCCAAAGCCCATAATCCGTCGTCGGATGAGCAAAGACCCATTGGGGAATGTGAAAGTACAGAGTTAGAGGTCATTCTCCTTCCCAAACAACTCTTTCCTTCGATGTCCAGCCCCTTGGAACACGTAGAAGTGAAGTGAGTTTCTCTTAGCTAACGCTTGACTGGATATTTCCATTTAGGTGTAACTGTGTGACATCTTTTCCAGAATGCAGACCATGGTAAACGAACGGAAGTGCAGTCCAATTCAAGACTACTTGGACATCTCCATCAAACTGCTAGACATTTCAACGCCTGTCGATGTGACAAGCAAGAAGGGATTCACAGACATCGCCTTTTCTGGAAAAAGGTTTTTGGACGCGCAAGGAAATATTTACGCTTCAGGCCACTACTGTCTCTCTAGCAGGTCTGATTGTTAGGTTTGACCAATTTCTTTCAAGTCTTCAATTGTCACAGTTTTTTAACAGAATGACCAATAAGACCCACTTAGTCGTCAAGACATGCAAACGGAAGTGCAGCAAACGACATCCCTGCGTTCGACGTTGCTGTGGAGGCCACCAGAGTATATTTATCACACCGCCCACTTCTAACGAAGAATCACTCCTAGGTTTCTGTTCAACGCCAAGCTTAGAGAACTCCTGGAACCCAAGGAAATCAAAAATTTTTCGAGTATACGAGAACACTCGTTTTTATGAGTCGAAGTACGTTCCACGACGTAAGGTTGATGGGAAGCATTCGGTCCCACATGTCAACTGCGTGTTGTTGCGATTAACTCATGATAGTAACGAGGAGGCACCGTAAGTTTCTACCCTTAAGGTGAATATAAAACAGGTCTGAGTCTGAGACTGAGTGCAGGTTGACTTTGCTGAATAATGGACGCCTTAAACTAACAATCGAGAACAATACAATAGTGCTGGATGATTTTTGTATCGATGGGACATACTTAGGAGATAGCAGCTCTCCTATTGATTTAGGAAACACATGCGACTTTCCAAAAGAGCAGGAAGTTGTGGTTCTTTATTATTGTGTAGATCCTTCTTCCAACACCACACCATTCCTTGTTGGTGATAAAGAAGCTAATGAGAACGAAAACGGCGTCCTCAGCCTTCCCGCCTGCAGCTGCCTTCCCCTACCGTCTAACAATCTCATCCAACTTCCCACGGGTTTCTTCCAGCAAAGACAGAACAACACAAGGAATGCTGTTGCGGTGAGATTAACGACTGCAAGTCTGGAGTGCCCTAACGGTTACGGAGACTCCGGTGTGGATGTGGACTTCCATGACGACACGTATGAACCTATTTTCAGGAATGGGTCACTCATCTTCAACGGATTCTCTGTGAATACGAGTCAGTTTTGCGTCCGAAGGTATTAATGGAAAACATGTTCTGTTCTTCATGTTCTGCTGGATGTTTGAGGGAAGTATTAAATTGCAGTGTTTTCAACAACGCATTGGGACTGAGGATTTGTTATCAGGAAGTAGACTTCTTTTTGGAGATAATAAACATGTTCATATATTTTTTCTATTCCGTTCTCGAAATGTTTTACGCTGCAATCTGTGTGGTGTACGTTTTGAGGAATGACAAGCAGCCCGTCTTCCGCACCTCCATCGTCTGCTATTCTGTCTCCATGGCCATTACTTTCGCCCTCTTACCATTTTACGCTTCGGAACGAAGTTTCGACGAAGAATCTGGTTTCGACACTAGGTTGGTCACATTCGGTATGTGGTATCCGTATCTTAAGCTAAAAGAATACCCGTTTGGACTATCTACGTGTTGCATTCGCTCACAGTTTTGGTGCCGCTCTTCTCCTATCTGTACGGATTCTCGTGGATGAGCGTTTTATGTTTCGACGGCTGGCTCAAAATCACGTATACTAACTTTTAAAATGTGGTGCATGTTAACTTATTCAAAGCCCCTCGTTTACATTTCTCCAGGCTTCTTAGACATGGAAATGAAAGCACGAAATTACTCCTGGGTTACATCTCCTTGACCCTCACAATCCCAGCTATTCTTGTCGTAATTGACGTCATCAAGTGTTTCATCGACGGCGGAGGTGTAGCATCAAGTGTGTTGGAGTATTTGGTACATGGTGTCATCGGGGGCCTCCTTTTCATCAACTCCCTTCTCTTTCTTGCGACAGCCGTGAAGTTTTGGGCTGTACAGCACTCAAGGGACATTGACAACCAAAAAAACTTGTGAGGTTTACAAGCAATGATTCCAGTCGTGTGACATTTGCACTCCAAGTAATTATTCCTGCAGGTTTCTTCTCTATTTCAAACTTTTTCTTCTAATGGGAATCCGTTGGATTGCCGACGTCCTCATCTTCTTCGCAGAAACTGACGATGAGCTTTACACCTTGATAACATTGGGTAGTGTAATCGTTTTGCTTCTCCATCCAGTTTTTCTTTTCTTCTTTCTCGTCTGGGATGAGGAAACTAAAAGATACTTGGAGATTAATTACCCTCGAATCAAAAGTCAGAACAATTACCAGAAACTCGTTTTGATGTGTGTATTACTGTTACCTTAAAAATTGAATCCTCTTTGTAAAGGTGTGATCCACATCTTTGCTGTGATTGGATATCCTGTGAGGAAGTATTGCTTCTGCAGATACTTCAAACAACATCAGGTGATGATGGTGACGAGTGCTACCATGACAGTAGAAACTCCTCACGATTCAACAGAAATGTAAGTCTAAAAGGTTCATATTCACTACATGGCAAAGCAAATTTGGCGTACTTCATCTCTTATTAATGAATAAAAGAATCTGAGTTATTTAGGAGATGAGTTAACTTAAAGATTTTGTATGTGGTTAAAATGTAAATGCATTTCTTGTCATTCGCATAACTAGCTAGAAAAATTCGTTTCGTGGAAAAGTTCTCTTAGGTTCAGATCTAGTATGCGGTTGTAAAGTAGGAAACAAGCTTTGCTTGGGTACATCAAATATATTGCACTCATCACCACGCGAAAGACGATTTTAGGATTCAAACCGTCTTTAATTATGACGAAATATGAACACAATAGTTCGACTAGTGACGACTGATCCATTTGGTACCTACTGCTTTCACTCAATTCATACTTTTAAATATAACCTAACCTTTTTAGTTAGTTTCACAAAATGAATAATATTCGATTTTGAGCTTCACAGCTGTTAACCTTGCAAAGTTACAGAAGTTAGCTTTTGTTCAACGTTTGCAATAATCTTTCCGAACCAAAAACAACAATGTTCGTGATTATGTAGAAGTTCACAAAGGAGGACATGAGATTTCAGTTGTATCAATGGTTTGAATTAATTAGCCCTTCCATTTATTCTAGTCACTTGTCTCGTTTTGCAGAAAAATGATAAGCTTGAAAGGTCTTGTACATCATAATTCATGGTATATTTTTCTATTTTCCGACCATCAATTGAGCAGAGATGTTGCAGGTTGATCGATGACTGAATTTGCATCTTCAGTGATCAATCCGTTTGCGAAATCCTACCATTTCTTCATTTAATCTGTTCATGGAGTTACTGAATCTATACATTTTCAATACTGTTCAAGTTTAAAGTATTCGTTTGAAATGATAGCGTCTTTCGCTTAGGTGAGGAGCGCAATATATTTGATGTACCGAAGCAAAGCTTGTTTCCTACTTTACAACCGCATACTAGATCTGAACCTAAGAGAACTTTTCCACGAAACGAATTTAATTTGTTACTTTTACTTTCGCAACCCTTGCTATAATACTTGACGCGTTATTTATGTGGACTTCGAGCATGTGCGAGATTTAGGTTTCCCTACCTTCTATCTTATATCCACCCGATAGTGTCCAAAAGGAGCTCACATACGTTCCAAAGAAAGATGATAAAATCTTTATGCAAATTTTAGTGTCTAATTCAACAAAAAAGATAATTTTTAGCCGCATTTATGACGGATTTTAAGTATAAGAAGGGTTCTCCCCGTAAACCCCGCAAGTTTTTTTTGACTAACTTGACAGTTTAATTATTCTGACCAAATTATTGCATGTAATCATAGTTTTGTTATCTCATTGCATGCTTTTAAATCCGGTTTTTTACCTCACCTAAGAATATTAATCTGCTTAAATGTATTGTGTATAAAATATGTCATTATTCGCAAAGAAACCTATTTTAGAATTTTTCTGAATTTGTGTTGCCTACGGATGAATTGGATTCGTTGGAAAGTGAAATCTGGAATACCAGAAATAGTATAAACCTGAACAAATGCAAATGGATTCAATGAATATGGTTTATGTATAATAGATATCAATATGTTCGTTTGATTATAATGTGGGCAACAGTTAATTGTCCATATCTCGACGAATTCCATTCCGATTAAGCTGTGCAATAGCTTAAAACAACAAACACCTTTTCAGGTAAATAAAAGTTGATTCAAAATGTCATACTTGTTGGTTCAATTTGCATAGAAACGCAATTTAAAATTTGTTTTTGAATTCTCGTTGCTAGGGTGTGATGAATATAGCTGGAAAGTTGAATGCGCACTACCTGACTACCATAATTCCTATTTGAGAAAAACTTTGAAGCAAATCGGACAATATTTGATAGAGTTATGGGGTGGGGAAATTTCGGGAAGTATGACTGAATGCATACTTTGCTGAAAGGAGAAATCGGGCTTTTTTACCTCACCTAAGAAAAACCCGCATTCAGCATGCAGACCACTTTACCTTGATATGATCATTCCTCGGAAATCTTCAGCGACAACCTAAGCCAATCCATCTAAAGGAAGAAGTAAAGAAGTCTGAGAGGCTAGGATTTCTGAAGTGCTTCTTTTCTGCTTTCTCTCCCTCGATTAGGTATTTTGGATAAATCTATTCCACGCTGTGGCTGAGTGAGGCTATGTGGATTTACACTCAATCATCCATCTTGCTGGATGAAAAGTGGATGGACTCCGCTGGTAAAAATGGATTTTCGTGTGTTGGATTACTTTCTGAACGGTTTGGAGATTGGACTCATCTGCATCAACCTTCTTCTACTTCTCGCGTCTGCCGTAAAGCTGTAGATTGTTCAGCACTCCAGTGAAATCAACTCCAGTGAATTTTAATAAAGACTTCGAAACTGACGTGTTAACAAAATTGAACCACAATTGTGAGTTAAGTACCGGCTGGATATCCGTGGAAAGAATTCCAGAAGTTACTGGGACAAATATGTTATAACTGTCATAATTCCTTGATTTGTGAGTTTGTGGGCAGCACGCGAATACCTCAAGAGGCTCAAGCACATTAGGTTTTTATTTTAGTTTGAGAAGTGAATGAGTAGGGAAGTCCCGTTTGGTTAAGTAGCCAAATGGAATGTCCAGGAACATTATTACGAATGAGCGTACAACATGTTCTTTAATGACTTCGACCTATGTCCTTTTCAGACATCCTCATTTTCATTAGATTATCCAAATCTCCCCATCAGACCTTTTTTCATTTATTAACAAGGTAACATTTTTCAGAATGAGACATGGCAAAAATGTTTATTAGTGTGAATTGTCACGTTTGTCATTGTGCCACTTGTTGACACAAAAATCTATCAATCGCAATGGCTCAGTCCCAATCCGTTGAGGATGATCCCAATCCGCTGAGAATGATCCCAATCCGCTGAGAATGATCCCAATCCGCTGAGGATGATTTATGAAAGTGAGCACTACAAGTCACTTTCACGTATCTAGCTACGGACTTGAGGTTGGAAATTCACCTGTAGCACTATATAAGTGTAACTGTAAGACCTATCGTGAGTTCTGGACAGGATGGAATACGAGAAGGACCTAAAGAGCTCTCCTCGTTATCGGTTATTCACACTGGTGTTTTTCGTTATTTTTATGTTGATAAGACTGGTAGACGTTTTGGCGTCTGTCGTTCTACAAGATAAGACTGATGTGTGTGTACAGAACAGTAAATGATCGGTTTGGAAAGATTCAGTAGTTGGAATTAAGAGTGAAATATGATCAGAAGTTTAAGTGCTTCTCAAGATTAATTCGGTATAATTTAATATTCATTTAACTCTGCGGTCTCTGCGTGTAATTTTAAGCATATCTATTAAATGTTCAAATACTTATTTCACTCTGTGTTAGTAATAAGTCAAAATAACTCTGTAATCCTCATTATTCATGGAATATACAACTACAATTCCTTAAAGACTGACTCCTATCCCTCAGTTCTATCCGTCCGTCTTGGACACAAGTCCAGAATAACCTATGATAAAGATAAAGATATTGTTTCGGGAAAGCTCCCTGGATAACCCTCCGAAGAATGAAAGCTCGAATAATGGAGGCGAGATAAAGATTAAATCTAGAACAAGAGAGAATGTAATTATTTAAAGGAATTACTTATGAATTATGAATGGGAAATTTTTCAATCAGTAGAATCTCACTGAAAACTTAAATGACGTAGGAGCCTGAAGTTTGCCTGATACGTTGATTTAACTATCAATACTATGAAATATGTAAGCAGGAAGCACAATAATTATTATGATAAATTTAAGGACATGATTTTATAAACATTTATCTCAATTAAAAAAAGAATTTGATAGCTAAGTAATAGTTGTTTTATTTCCTTTGAGATTGAGCCGCAGAAAATAAGCAGTCAAGGAAACTTAACTCAACAGCAATTCATGTCGAACTGCGGATATTATAAGTTTGTTCTTTTTAAAATTAGATTTTAGAGGGGGAGAGGGTGGGGGAATAATGAGCTTAATTTGCGTGTCAGAATAAATAATTATACAATAGTAAGTTGAGTTTTCAAACAGCTCGCACTTATCCTCCAGGATTGCCAAAAAATCTAAGAAGAATATTGTGTTCCTCGCTAATCAGGGAAACAAAATTAATACCAATAGTTATTACTTTATTGTAAGTACGAATTAATAAAAAACGTCTAGCTGCATGTGATTTGATAGCTTGGATTGATGGTTTGCATTTTTAGGAGTTAACGAACTTACATTGTTTGTAATTTAATTTCCGTTAACACATGTGGTGTGCGTATGTGTACCATTTTAACTGCATGCTGATGATGAAAAGAATCCTGGGACCATAGTGCGTGTTTTTTTGTGTGTGAGTCACATAAAGATCCGTTGTTTGTCTAGCGATAAATCTTCTCAACAGTACACTAATGTTTTATAATGACGTATGTCGATGTGTGACGTCTGTGTATGACGTATGTGTGTATGACTAGGCCAGTCTTCTAGTGAAGTCAATATTATGAGTGCCCACGAACAACATTGCCGATACGCGTGCAACTGGATTGGCAAGTTAATTCACTCTCGTCTTCTTGTAGTCCTCAGCAGTTTCACCCAATCCTCCCTGCTTCTGCAGAGCTTCACTGTTCCTTGATTCATCCAGCTCACCTGTTTGCACTTCCCAATTTCTCGTCTGGAAATGAATCTTTTCCACCGTTCCCAAAATACCTTCGCCATTCTCAGTTCAATCTGTTTTTTTGTTTCCTATTCTTTGTTACCTGCAAGTGCATCTCAACGCTACCCGTACTACCTTCCCAGATGCTGTGAGTCGAAGGGTAGAGCATCTGCGGATGGGAACCCTACGTCGTCTGACGAAGGACCCATTTGGCCATGTGGGAGTGAAATGTCGGAGGTATTCCTCCTTCCCAAGCAACTCTTCAATGCAATCACAACCAAACTGGAGCGCGTCGAAGTGGAGTGAGTTTCTCATAGAAAAAAGGGATACAGCTTTTCATTGCAGTTATAACTGTAAAAGTCATTTCCAGATCACGGAATTTGGCGGAGGAACTTCAATGTGATCACGGGCGAGGTTTCTCGGATACTTACAAATACTTCACTCTAGAGTATGACAGCTTAACTGAAAATTACTTCGACCAAGATGGGAGACTGTTTCTCCGTGGATCCACATACCTTCCGTCGCAGTTTTGCATCCGAAGGTACCCATACATCTTTTAAGTTGGTTTCAACGGGATATTTGACAGGAGTTTAAACTTGCAGTGTGTCTCACAATGCGTTGAGTCTAAGAATGTGCCATAAGGAAGACTGGGTCAATTCCGGAGTGAAGAGTAGCCCTGTGGGATGGTTGGAATTTTCGGTTCTGATAATAAAAATTGTAACACTTATGGCTTCCGTGTTGTTCTACGTGGCGATTGCTGGGGTGTACATTCAGAGGAAGGACAAGGAGCCCGTTTTCCGCAGCTCCATTGTAGCCTTTTCCATCTCCATGACCCTCGCATGCATCCTCTTCACATGTTTCTTAAACTTGGGCTGGAATTACTTGAACCAAACCTTGCCCATCGATATCTTCAGAATCGGTTTGTCTTCTGTAGCTAACTTAATGTCATGAACTAACTTATTTTGATTCGCAGTGGCGTCAGCGCTATTGTTCTTCCAACTGTACGGATACTCGTGGATGAGCGTCTTGTGCTTCGACGTCTGGCTCCACATAACGTATGCAACATCACATGAATCTCCTTGTGGTACATCCAAACTGAGTCCTTTGTTCTTCGTTCTTCCAGATTCCTTCGACTTGGAAGGGAAGCAGGCAAACGGCTCTGGGGTTACGTCGTTTTCACGTTCACACTTCCAACTATCTTCCTAGGAGTCTTTTTCATCACGATTTTACTAGGTAAATATCCATGCCCTGGGTTGACATGAACATTTTATCCGATCGGGCTGACTTGAAATACCCCATGGAATATTGGACTCCTTCTACAACACACCAGACTATGTGCACAACAGTCCCTTAACTTGAGAGTTGAATGAAGCATGTTATTCTTCGATTGTCGTGTCAAACGGAATCTTTTAGTCCCTTGTATTGATTAATGAAGAAAAAAGATTTTAAATGCCAATTTATTTTTGCAGACAAGAGTCCCAACCACACAGAAGCAATTTTCATTTCGTTAGGTTACATTCTGTGTGGATCAGCGATTGCCTTCCTCTGCCTCAACTTTCTCCTCTTTATTGCGACGGCAGTGAAGCTATGGATCTCTCAATTTTCAAGTGACATCAATAATCAGAAAAAGACGTGAGACTTCAAAGTGCATCTTATTTATAGAAGTGAAGTTTACTTCCAATATTTTCAACGCCATATTTCTGTTGTAGGTTTATGTTGTACTTTAAACTTTTCATTCTGGTGGGACTCCGATGGGTTGGCGACTCCATCCTTGTCTTCTTGCTGACCATGTTGGCTAAGGATGATGGTAACGAAAAAGGATGGAGATTCATTCTACTAGAATTTGTGGCGTACTGTCTGTTGCTTCTCCATCCGATTGGTCTCTTCTTCTTTTTCGTTTGGGATGCGACGGCAAGAAGATACTTGGAGGCCAACTACCCTCGAGTCAAAAGTCAGATTTTGTACTTTGAGCTCTACCTTATAAATGCTAAATATTATTCTTCCTAACCAGGAGTAATCAGTGGCATATGATATCCCGTGACGAAGTGTTGGGGACTCTGCAGGAGCTCCAAGGAACCTGAGCACGATGGGACGAGCGTAATGGTACCTCATTTTTCACTCAGATGAGCTGCCGTAGCAGACAAGGTTGCATAACTGCACTCCTAAAACTCGACCTTGTATGCGGAAGCAACGACCCAAGTAAAAATCCAGGTATTTACATCTTTGCAGTCAGAAACAATTTTTTGTCCATTTTTGTTGTTTTGATTAAAATTTTTACACTTTTGTCCATAAAAAACCATTTACAATTAATGATTTTTGAGCAAATAATCTGTAAAAGGCTATAAAAGTTGAACTAAGCGGCTCTACAGTTCAGTTTATCTCTACGAATTTGGAGATCACAAGTTGTGGACTTTATATCGAACGAAAACTTCGAAACCGGCTTGTTGAGAAAATTGACCCACAAATGTGAGTTTGGTCTCTGTGTGAGGTCAGTGAAAAGAAGGCCAGAAATAATATGAAACAAAAGTATTACAATACTCCGATTGCGAGTTTTTTGGACAATGCAACACGAGACTTCTCAGCGAATAAGATATTTGAATGTGAGAGTTAAATGATTAGGGAAGTCGCTTCCCAGAGCTATCTCATTCGAGGAATCACCTTAGGTTAATTTCTCGTTCATAATTTAGAGTTTAGGAATTATTAGTTTATATTTCTATTCGTCTAATTTACTTAAATAAAGTTTCTTTTACTTGTTTCTTTGAATATTAAAAGACTTTTTTCTTCACACTCTTTTATTCCTCATCCGTAGATTCCATCCAATTTCCGAGTCGCTGGACTTAACCTACCAGGACGTTACAAGTTTCATGAAATAATCCCTTAAATCTCTCACAACCTTCACAAACAGCACACCATTCTGTAAAAATTCTCCTATCTTCCTCCATCTTCTCATTTGAACTCCAGAAATGGTGGTTGTTTCATTTCTAGGCTCACTTGACAGCTCCCAAACTTCCAATTAACTTTTAACTCTTAACTTTTGTTATGACGTACGTGCGTGTAATATGGTGAATCACGCCTTTGTCTGACGTAGGTGTGTTTCAATACGAGTATGACTAGGAAGGTCTTAAACTGTTAAACAACAGAGCTGCAAGGAAAAAAGTGCGATAAGATCTGATAAAATGTCCATGGATTTGGCGTCGAATTTCAAGTTTATAAGGTTGTTGTATGAATGAAGGGAACAAGGCGTATAAAATATGAAAAGGGGAACTTTTCCTTTACTATCCTTTCCGCAAATCGGGTGGATTGTTCCCACGAAAGGTCAGCTTTGGTTTAGTTAAAAATATGAATCTAATTTATTCTATCATTTATGACCTTATCGGACATTAAAGATAAGTTAGTATAAGTTATACCCGATCACGAGTCAACAGCGGATCAGGGAACCCGTCTCCGGTTCGTAAGGAGCATGAGCTTCATCAGTCTCAGAGTGAAGCAAGTTGTAGACAAGTTCAGACTAAGCGAGTTCACAGAAGGTGACTCCTATTTAGTGGTAGAGGAGGATCATAAGATTAGGAGGGACTTCAGTCCAGAAGTCCCGAGTAAGTTATAGTTAGAATAAGTTTATATTAATGTAGGTCGAGATGATGCACTCATTTGGGGAAGGAACGAGTCAGTCTCAGGCTCATCTCTCTTGAAAGTCACAGCCAAAAGACAAACTCTTACAAGTTCAGAGAAAGAAGTTCGACTCATCAACGGACAACTCTGCGTCTTTAAAACAAAAAAACATCTGTGAAACTGGAGGCGTGGAACTTGTTGCTGAATTTGATATTCTGCAGGATATCAACTTATCATGGTTTATTTATTTTTCTTCTCAGTGAAATAATCAAATTAAATGCAAATATGGATGAAACTGTGGTAAGACACGAAAGGAAATTTAAGTTAGAAGAAAAAAAAACTCGTGTTGTGTTATCACTGGAAAACCACACTAATGTGAACGTTATCATCCAACTTGACCATCAGCGGATTAGTCACTCATTTCATTTCAAAGAAATATTTAAGTGACGTGCGAAAGTCTGATACGATGGTAATAATAACTTATAATTGAAGAAAAGGAATGAAGATTATGCGAGGATGAAGAAGGAGTGACCGAAATATAAGAAATGTGTTTGCTGGGAATTAAAGACATACAAACCAATTGGTTTTATAAAAAGTACACGTACAATTAATATTCAATATAGCGTCACTGTTTTAGCAATAGATTTCTTATTCCAAGTAAGACTGATCCTCATATGAGTCACATTCCACTATACAAAGCCGCATTCACGGAGCACAGAACTCAACAGAGTCAGGCCAACCAACTGAAGTCGTGATGTTGTGCTCCTTATTATCTTATTTTGTTTTTCAACGAATATCTTCGCTCGAATCGATTAAATGAGCGAATATGAAATGAGTGATTAATCCGCCGATACGATGGACAGACTAGAGGATAATATTTAGATGAGTCTGGTCCTCCGGAGTAAAGACACGCAACAAGCGTCTCTTTTTCAACGAAACCGTCGTGAACGTCATTTCTTTTATAACCACACTTTAATCCACATTAGCATTTAGTTCAATTGGTTCACTGAGAATAAGAAGTAATTAAAACATGATAACGTGGAAATTTAATACTCATGTTACGTTGGTGCCGAATAGAATGCGAAAACAGAAAAATAAAGGAGCACTACAGGATGTGTCGTGTGCAATTGAAATCTTGGGGATGTGGTTTCGGTTAATAGTACATAATAACTTCATTCCTCCTGCAGGACACAAACGGAATCTTCATCTGTCTTACATTTCCACTGTTAGGCCTACACTTCAGTAGCTGCATCTGTCCTCACCATTGAATTCTCCAGCCCTTGCAAACTACAACTCTAGAAATGACTCATTTCTACAGCTTGTGGAACACCTTCAATATTCTCTGTTTCTGTCTGTTCATTTCCTATTGTGAATGTACACAAAATGAATCTCAAAGCTACCCGTATTCCTTTATGAAGTGCTGTGAGTCTAATGGAAACTCCACGTCTTCACATGGTGGACCCACAGGGTCATGTGTAAGTCAAGGGCCACAATTCATCCTCCTTCCCAACAGACTCTTCCCTGGGATGTCAACCGACTTTAAACAAGTCGAAGTCAAGTGAGTTTCTCAACGCAAATGTTACACGAGATTCCCATTTTTCTATTGTAGAGATAACTGTGTGACGTCATTTGCAGACTCTGGAACTCGGCGGAGGAACTGAAGTGCGACGTGGGACAAGGCTACTTGGACATTTCCATCGACATTACAGGCAACGAGATTTCATCGCTTGTCAGTGTGGGTGGAAAAAGAGGCTTCCTTGACGTCGCCTTTTCTGGGGATAACTTTTTGGCCGCAGATGGAAATATTTACGATCGAAGTCACTTCTGCGTCTCCAGCAGGTTCGATCATCCACGTTGACAAATTGAAAGTCCTCTTTGGTCACAGTTGGATTTTTTAACAGAACGAGCAACAAGACTCACCTGGCAATCAAAACCTGCGGAAGGCAGAAGTGCAGTAAATCAACATGCATTCCACGCTGCTGTGGAGGTGACCAAAGTATTCTCACCTCACGCCCAACTTTTCACAACGAATCCCTCTTGGAATTTTGTTCGACGCCGACCCTGGGAAACAAACCCTGGAACCCATGGACATCCGACATTCTTCGGGTAGAAAACCGGTCTGATTTGTTTCAGACGAGATATGCTCCACAAATTGAGGGAAATGTGAGACAGTTGGATCTGTTAGACCAATGCACGCGGTTCAGTGTAACGCTACAAGACGAGGCTTCGTAAGTTATCATCATAGACATGTACAGGGTGTCCTGTAAGTCGCGCAACGAAGGTACCGAGAGTTCAAAATTTGTAAAAATGGTTGGCTTTAGCAACCACTTACAAAAGCCCAATATTATGAAAAGGCTCAGTACTCGGAGTTGCGCGACTTCCAGGACACCCTGTATAAAGAATAGATGGAACGGTGGCAGTCAACTCTACAAGTCCATGGGCGATGCCATGTTTGCTTCTCTAATAGAGACAGATTCAGTAACAACGAAAGGGCTACTGTTATAGGGCACATATGGGGCAGATTGAGACTCTTGGTTTACTGAATCTCTCTCCTTTCAGAGAAGCATTCTCTTAACATGAATTCTGTTTTTTTAATTTGACGCGAAAGTACACAGTAACTATATTCTCCGTGTGTCAGAGTGCGCACACACACTGACTTGTGTTGGATGTGTATGCGAAGCATACGAGTACCGACCGTATAGTTATCATTATGTCTAATAGTAACGATTTAGATTGACATATTTGGAAGACGGACGTCTCCAGTTGACGCTGAAGAACGCGACGCGGATGCTCGAGAACTTCTGCATTGATGGAATTAACGTTGGAGCTGAAGGTAAATCTACTGAAGGACATCGTGAGGCTCCAGAAGAAAAGGTGGTTGTTTACTTCTGTGTTCATCTTCTGGAGTCCATTAGTCTCCCCACATGCAGCGACCTCGACCAGCCCCACGACCAGCTCCTCCAACTACCCCCGAGTCTATTCCCCAATATGACCTTAGAGACGAAGGATGTCGTTGCAGTGAGACTCACGACTGGAAAGAACAATGGACATCTGAAATGTCCGGCGGGACACGAAAACCGCATTCTTTTTTTCAGTAGCTCCAAGAAGCAATTCATTGACAATAATGGGGGACTGTTCCTCCAGGGAGTCTACTACACTCAGTCCGAGTTTTGCATCCACACGTACTCACACATCCTTAAAAAGGTTCCAAATGGATATTTGACAGACTTATGAACTTGCAGTTTGTCGGAAACTCTCGCGGACCTAAACGCATGTAGTAAGAAGGACAAGACAACTTTGGGTGAGAAGAGTATCCCTAAACAATGGTGGGAGTGGCTGCTGCAGATAATTCTGATGCTGGCGATAATGCTCACTTTGTTGGTCAACGTGGCCATCGCCGTGGTGTACATTCGGAGGAAAGACAAGGAACGCGTCTTCTGCTGGTCCATCTCCGCCTTTTGCATCGCCATGGCCCTCACCAACATCATCTTCCTTATCTTCGTGTTCTTCCGAATAGAAACTTTCCCCGAAAACGCAATCGTAGACATCGAATGGTTTTTCCCACGTAACTTAACGTCCTGTTGGAATTACTAACTTGTTTTTGTGCGCAGTGACTTGGATGGCCTTCTTCTACATGTTCGGGTTGTCGTGGATGACTGTCCTGTGCTTCGACGCCTGGCTCACCATAACGTAAGCTACTTCTACACATATCCACTTGCTGTCCGTCTTAACTGACTCCATCCTCTTCATGCTTCCAGATTCTTTCGACCTGGAAGCGAAAGCAAGAAACGCCTGCGGATTTACGTCGCATTCACTTCAATACTTCCAACTGTCCTAGTTGCGGTCTCATTTAGCTTGTGGCACGTGCTTCACGTCTCTCAGGACTTATTCCCAGGTAAGCGGGAACTGGGGGTTGTGGTATACACCCTTCTGCCGGGATCAGCGATTGGCCTCATCTGCCTCAACTTTCTTTTCTTCGTCGCGACTGTCGTGAAACTCTGTGTTGCTCAGCCCTCCAGTGACACCAACAAACACAAACAGACGTGAGACAAGTTTTAAAGTTACGTCATAAATAATCCAAATAATTTTATGTCGAATAATTTTCGCTGTAGGTTTCAGTTGTACTTCAAATTGTTCCTCCTGGTGGGAATACGATGGATTTTAGACTTACTCGCCGTATTGAGTACCCAGGTCGAATTGTTTCTGCCATCATCTGTAACTGCTGTGACCTACTTTTTGCTGTTCCTCCATCCGATTGTTCTTTTCTTCTTTCTCGTCTGGGATGAAGAGACCAAGAGATTTTTGGAGACCCACTACCCTCGAATCAAAAGTCAGAATTTGTTGCACGCAATCACTTAGAACTCTCTCTCTCTCTTAAGTTAATTTACTGATTGCCTTTAATGCTGAACAGGAGCATTGGACTTAATTTGTGGCATTGGATATCCCGTGAGTAAGTGCTGGGGACTCTGCTGGCGCTGGACGGAACCTGAGGACGAGGGGGCGAGTGGCGATGGGGCAATAGAAATTCCACTCATTCCTCCATCCACTTGTACGTCCACATGAGACAGACTTCGCCCATCCCAAAATAAAACTGGATTAGATTCTTTCATCACTTCAAACGCATTATGATTTTTAGTAAACTTAAAACGTTAATTAAATTGGCTCAACGGTTGAGGAGTAGATTAATTATTCAAAAAAAATTAAAACCGCATTCGGGGAGCGTACAAATCAAGGATGAGAGAAGACAATGTGATTCCAAAAGATTGACCCCGACGCCTAAAAATATCTCGTCCATCCTGCGCCATAAACTCGATTTTTGACGCTGAGGGTAGCTGCCCAGAAGCTAAGCTTAAGCTCTGGTTTCCTGGAGAAAGTAAGTTTTGAATTTATGATTTTGTATCATCAATACCGACGTGCTTAACAAAATTGAACTACAACATGTGAGTTTAGTGTCTGTGTGACGTCCGTGGAATTAAATCCCGCCTTAAACTGATGTAAAGATCTTATAATATTACTCTTAATTTTCTTGTTTTTATTAATACCAAACCGAAAGTACTTCTGTTAGCTCCACATTTGTATTCGGGTTTACTTTAAGTGCATGAATGCAAAAAAATGACATACGATGTTTGATTTGTTTGTCATGGCACATTTGTGGTGATTAAATTCGAACTATCAGTTGGTGAAATAGATTTTCCAGTTGGCGAAATATATTTTCCTGTTGGCGAAATATATTTTCTGGTTGGCGAAATGTTTTTTCACTTGGCGAAATATATTTTCCAGTTGGTGAAATAGGTTTCCAGTTGGCGAAATATATTTTCCGTTGGCGAAATATATTTTCAAGTTAGCGAATGTTGTCGTAGAGTCGTATCATTGGCAGATGGGGATAAAAGCCTTAGAGATGTGTAAGCATATTGTATGCGATGATGAAATGACATTTCATGCGGATTTTCATGGACTTTTTAATGTTAGTATTAACCTATCGTTTTAAGTTACACATTTCGTAATTGGGTGTTCTTTGAGCAACTTAGCATAAATCCAAACATGTTTGGTATTATTTCCTATTGCAACTCTCGGTAATGCCTGTTACCACGCGTTGCTAACTGCTTTCTGTCGCACCGTGAGGGACAAGTTAGCTAAGCACCACAATAATATTAATAATTGCCAAAAATCTGGAATCCGGAGAACGACGCTAGATTGGCTTGTTTGATGAGGTCTGCTCGAGTTCAGGTCTTTGCTTCGGTCGCGACAATCACAATTTCCACAATAAAACGAAATCAGGAAGGGAAGATGAATCAGAATTTTCTGTTGTTGGTGGAGGTCTGTCAGTAGCCGTTGGAGCTAATTTTTTCAAAATCTATGTCGGATGAAGAGATGAACCAAAACTACTAAAAACAATTCCCACGTTAATTCGCTTTGTTCTTGGGCACTCCATTTGGCAGTTCAACCAAACCGGACTTCCCTCGTCATTCACCTTTCATATTCAAATATTACATGTTTGTTGGGAATTTTCTTGTGGTGGTGACGTGCTGCCCACAAATCTCACAATTCAATAAAATTATGACTGATGTTGTTCAGTTTTTATTTTTATATCCCTCACTTCAAAGGTTGTGTTTATGGCAAAGGTGAAAGGTACCGAGAGTAGATTTCAGACTTCGGAATTAGTCTTTATGGACTTCTTGATAAATGTTGTTTCTCATTCTGTTTTTGATAGAATTTTCAATTTGATAGTATTTTTTCAAGCAAAGCTATTTTTGAACCTGCGCTGGCAGGCCCCACTTTTCTTATTTGCATGATGCACTAAATCCGGTTTTATTTGCAGTTCATTCGATCAATCGATGAATCAATCCCGACAGGTGAAAAACAAGAACTCTTTACGACTGAGAAAATTTATTTAATTCATTAAAGCTTGTCAACTCAAAACCATCAATTTCCAATGCCTTAGGACAAATTAAACTGTCAAGTTTACTTCAGGGTATTTGAAACTCGGCCCTTGTGGACGTACATGTAGGTTGAATGGAGTGAAGGGTCTCCTTTGCCATTAGCGATAGTCTCCTCATCCGCAGGTTTCTTGCAGAGCCCCAAACACTTTCTCACGGGATATCAAATTCCACCGATAAAGTCCAGTGCTCCTGTTTGACAAGCAAAATCAGTAAGTTAAAATAAGAGAGATTCCTTGACGACCGTAAATCGTTTATTCTGACTTTTGACTCGAGGGTGGTTGGTCTCCAAGTATCTCTTTCTTTTTATGCAACATCAGGAAGAAGTTGGAAACCCATAGGAGTCCCACCTGTATGAACAATTTAAAGTACATCCGAAACCTGGAGTAAAACATTAAGGAGCCAAGTTTTCAAACGAATTAAAGCGTCACTTATTTGAAGTCTCGCGTCTTTTTCTGATGTTTGATGTCACTGGAGTGTTGAGCAATAAACAACTTCACGGCAGTCGACAGAAAGAGAAGAACATTGATACAAAGGAGGCCCGTGAACAATGCGGTTGAATGGGTAACCAACATATTACGTATCCTTCTTTCATCTTTGGCGTCTTTGAAAGGATAAAGAGGCAGGAACTTCCTGCCGAACAAATTATTAGAAGTGCCGAGACTGATAGTCTGTGGTCAGAAATGAAAGGTAAGCTTGCGAAGTTCTTTGAAAACGACGTTGCACCTGAAATTGTTGATTCTACCTTGCCTAACCTGAGGTTAGAAAAACATCCATCAGCGCAAAACTGGCCGAAAAGGCCTCTAAAGCTAATTAAATATGTTATTGGAATTGGGACTAAAAATGTGAACGAGCAATGTACTTTTTTATCTTTGTAAAACTTGGGGTCTTGGGGTTATTTGACTGATGGATACTGGCGCTAGGGTAATTGGGTTTTGAGTGGTTCATCTTTTGTGTTGGAGTTCATTCCATTGTTTATGTAAAACTGAGGTTAGTGACTGCTAAAATAATCTTATCTTCGGTTCTTCTTTCAGTGTGATTTGTGATTTTGTACTCACTTCGACTCTGGGACTCGGAAAATAAAGAAGGAGCTAATTTTTTGTGAAGACCTTCCCGTGTTTCCCTACATTACTTATTGGAGAGTTGTCGTCATATTTAGTTTGGAGTCAGATAGAGTTTTAATTTGATGTGCATTTAATTGCACATTTTAGTTTTTATCCTAAGGGAAGAGTAAGGCCTTTAGAGATTGCAGGAGTCGGGAATAAAGGGATTAGGCGGATCTTTCAGGCAGAAGAGTCAAAAGAGTCAAAAGTCAGAATTTCTACTTTGAGCTCTACCTAATAAATGCTAAATATTATTCTTCCTAACCAGGAGTAATCAGTGCCATATGATATCCCGTGACGAAGTGTTGGGAACTCTGCAGGCGCTCCAAGAAACCTAAGGACGAGGGGACGAGCGGAATGGGACCTCATTTTTTACTCAGATGAGCTGCCGTAGCAGACAATTTGCATAACTGCACTCTACCTTGCACGTGCAAGCAACGACTCAATTTAAAATCCAGGTATTTACATCTTTGCAGTCGGAATTTTTTTTTAATTCTTGTTGTGTAGATTAAGATTTTAACACTTGTCCTTAAAAATCAATTTACTATGACAAATTTTGAGCAAATAATGTGTAAAAGGCTATAAAAGTTTATTTAGTAGTCTCAGCTATTGAGATTTCATAGATTTTATATTTCTAATTTGGATTCATTTCCGTATGTGCCGCAATAAAAACCGCATTCGGAGAACATACAAATTAAACCTGACTGAAAACAACAGTTGTAGGGATTCAAAAAGTCTGACTCAGATGCCTGAATTTATTTTATCCAATATTCGATCGTTGAAGTTATACCAAGCGGTTCTGCAGTTCAGTTTAGCTCTGCGGATTTAGAGATCACAAGTTGTGGGCTTTCTATCGAACGAAAACTTTGAAACCGGCTTGTTAATTGATTAGGGAAGTCGCGTTAGTTGAGATAAGCCGCATAGAAAGTCGACGAGATTCATTGCGAATGGTAGTGGGAGTTCTGTTTAGTCACTTCTTCTCGTCTCTTTGTGAGACCTCCTCAGTTTCATTAGATGAGCCCTTAAATCTCTCCCAACATACCTTCACAAACAGCACAACATTCTGTAATTCTCCTATCTTCCTCCATCTTCTTATTTCCATTCGAGAAATGGTAGATGTTTCATTTCTAGGCTCACTTGACAGCTCCCTAACTTCCAAGTAACTTAACTTTTAACTCTTAACTTTTGTTATGACGTATGTGTGTGAAATATGGTGAATCACGCTTTTGTCTGACGTAGGTGTTTTTTAATACAAGTATGACTAGGAAAGTCTTAAACTGTTGAAAATTATCGGAACAAGATAGCAATACGAATGCAGCTGGTTGGGCAACTCCAGAATCGTTGTTCCTATTTGATACGTCTTTTAGTCTTTTTGGCACATCTCCTCGTCACACACTCTCAATTTCATTCGATTAGCCCAAATCTCTCCCAACAGCAAAGCATTTAACAACAGAGCTGCAAGGAAAAAAAGTGCGATAAGATCTGATAAGACGTCCATGGATTTGGCGTCGAAGGTCAAGTTCAGTGAGAGAAGTTTGACTCATCAACGGACGAAGACAACTCTGCGTCTTCCAAACAAAGAAACATCTGTAAAACTGGAGGCGTGGAACTTGTTACTGAATTTAATATTTTTTATTTATTTTTCTTCTCGATGAAAGAATTAAATTAAATGCGAAAATGGATGAAACTGTGCTAAGACACGAAAGGAAATTTAGGTTAGAAGAAAAATGACTCGTGTTGTGTTATCACTGGAAAGCTCCACTTAATCTGAACGTTATCATCCAATTTGACCATCAGCGGATTAGGCACACATTTCATTTCAAAAAAATATTTAAGTGACGTGCGTAAGTCTGATACGATGGTAATAATCGCATATAATTGAAGAAAAGGAATGAAGATCATGTGAGGATGAAGAAGGAGCGACCGAAATATAATAAATGTGTTTGCTGTGAATTAAAGACTTAGAAACCAAATGGTTTTATCAGAAGTACACGTACAATTATGATTTAAGATAGCGTCACTGTTTGAGGAATAGATTTCTTATTCCTAGTGAGGCTGATCCACATATGAGCCACATGCCACTATACAAAGCCGCATTCACGGAGCACAGAATTCAACAGAGATTCAGGCCAACCAACTGAAGTCATGAACTTGTGCTTCTTAGTAACATCGTATTTTGTTTTTCAACGAAAATCTTCGCTCGAATCGATTAAATGAGCGAATATGAAATGAGTGATTAATCCGCCGATACTATGGACAGACTAGAGGATAATATTTAGATTAGTCTGGTTCTCCAGAGTAAAGACACAACACGTGTCCCTTTTTCCACGAAACCGTCCTGAACGTCATTTCTTTTATAACCACACTTTCCACATGCACATTAGGATTTAGTTGAATTAGATAATTGAGTATAAGAAGTAATTAAAACATGATAACGTCGTAATTTAATACTCATGCTAAGTTGGTGCTGATTAGAATGCGAAAACAGAAAAGTAAAGAAGCACTACAGGATGTGTCGTGTGCAAGTGAAATCTTGGGGATGTAGTTTCGGTTGATATTGCATAATAACTTCATTCCTCCTGCAGGACACACGCAAACGGAATCTTCTTCTGGCTTTTATTTCCATTGTTGGGCCTACACTTAACTAGCTGCATCTGTCCTCACCATTTAATTCTCCAGCACCTGCAAACTACAACTCTAGAAATGACTCATTTCTACAGCTTGTGGAACACCTTCAATATTCTCTTTTTCTGGCTGTTCATTTCCTATTGTGAATGTACACAAAATAAATCTCAAAGCTACCCGTATTCCTTTATGAAGTGTTGTGAGTCAAAGGGAAATCCATCTGCAGATGGAAACTCCACGTCTTCACATGGAGGACCCATAGAATCATGTGGAAGTGAAGGACCACAATTCCTCCTCCTTCCCACAAGACTGTTCCCTGGGATGTCAACTGACTTTCAACAAGTCGAAGTCAAGTGAGTTTCCCAATGCAAATGTTACGAGATTCCCATTCTTTTACTCTGTGACGTCATTTGTAGACTCTGGAACTCGGCGGAGGAACTGAAGTGCGACGTAGGACAAGGCTACTTGGACATTTCCATCGACATAGCAGACAACGAGACTTCATCGCTTGTCAGTGTGGGTGGAAAAAAAGGCTTCCCTGACATCGCCTTCTCTGGGGATAACTTTTTGGCCGCAGACGGAAATATTTACGGTCGAAGTCACTTCTGTGTCTCCAGCAGGTTCGATCATCCACGTTGACAAATTCAGAGTCCTCTATGGTCACAGTTGGATTTTTTAACAGAACGAGCAATAAGACTCACGTGGCAATCAAAACGTGCGGAAGGCCGAAGTGCAGTAAAACAACATGCATTCCACGCTGCTGTGGAGGTGACCAAAGTATTCTCACCTTGCGCCCAACTTTTCACAACGAATCCCTCTTGGAATTTTGTTCGTCGCCGACCCTGGGGAAGAAACCCTGGAGCCCCTGGACATCCGACATTCTACGAGTAGAAAACCGGACTGGTTTGTACCAGACAATGTATGCTCCACAAATTGAGGGAAATGTGAGACAGTCGGATCTGTCAGTACAATGCCGGCCGTTCAGTGTAACGCTAGAAGACGAGGCTTCGTAAGTTATCATCATAGACACATAAAGAATAGATGAAGGTGGCAGTCTACTCCACAAGTCCATGGGCGCTGCCATGTATGCTTCTCTAATAGAGACAGATTCAGTAACAACAAAAGTGCTAGTGCTATAGGGCACATATGGGGCACATTGAGACTCTTGATTTACTGAATCTCTCTCCTTTCAGAGAAGCATTCTCTTAACATGGATTAGACGGTTTTTTAATATTTAACGCGAAAGTGCACAGTAACTATATTCTCCGTCTGTCAGAGTGCGCACACAGACCGACTTGTGTTGGTTTTGTATGCGAAGCATACAAGTACCGACCGGTTAGTTGTCATTATTACTATAAAATAAAACCACCAAACGGAGTCTTATTAGACTAACGATTTAGATTGACATATTTGGAAGACGGACGTCTCCAGGTGACGCTACAGAACACGACGCGGATGCTGGAGAACTTCTGCATCGATGGAATCAACGTTGGAGCTGAAGAGAACTCACCTCAAGGAAATCGTGACACTCCAGAAGAAAAGGTGGTTGTTTACTTCTGTGCTCATGTTCTGGAGTCCATTAGTCTCCCCACCTGCAGCGACCTCGCCAAGCCCCATGACCAACTCCTCCAACTACCCCCGAGTCTTTTCCCCAATATGACCTTAGAGACGAAGGACGCAGTTGCAGTGAGACTCACGACTGGAAAGAACAATGGACATCTGAACTGCCCTTGGGGACACGAAAACCGCATTCTTTTTTTCAGTAGCTCCAAGAAGCAATTCATTGACAATAATGGGGGACTATTCCTCCAGGGAGTCTACTACACTCAGTCCGAGTTTTGCATCCACACGTACTCACACATCCTTAAAAAGGTTCCAACTGGATATTTGACAGACTTATGAACTTGCAGTTTGGCGGACAATGCTGCGGGCCTGAGGGTGTGCAGTGAGGAGGACAAGACAACTTCGGGTGCGAAGAGGATCCCTAAACAATGGTGGGAGTGGCTGCTGCAGATAATTCTGATGCTGGCGATAATGCTCACTTTGTTGGCCAACGTGGCGATCGCCGTGTTGTACATTCGGAGGAAAGACAAGGAACGCGTCTTCCTCTGGTCCATCGCCGCCTTCTGCATCGCCACGACCCTCGCCAACGTCATCTTCCTTATCTTCGCGTTCTTCCGAATAGACACTTTCCCCAATAACGCGATCGTAGACATCGGTTGGTTTTTCCCACGTAACTTAACGTCCTGTTGGAATTACTAACTTGTTTTTGTTCGCAGTTACTTGGATGGCCTTTTTCTACATGTTCGGGTTCTCGTGGATGACCGTCCTGTGCTTCGACGCCTGGCTCACCATAGCTGGAAGCGAAAGCAAGAAACGCATGCGGATTTACGTCACGTTCACTTCAACACTTCCAACTGTCCTAGTTGCTGTCTCATTTAGCTTGTGGCACGTGCTTCACACCTCTCAGGACTTCGCAGGTGAAGAGGAATTGCTGGTTGTGTTAGATAAACTTCTGCCGGGATCAGCGATTGGCCTCATCTGCCTCAACTTTCTTTTCTTCCTCGCGACTGTCGTAAAGCCGTGCATTGCTCAGCCCTCCAGTCACACCAACAAACACAAACAGACGTGAGACTTGAAGTTTTAAAGTTACGTCATAAATAATCGAAATAACTTTATCTCGAATAATTTTCACTTCAGGTTTCAGTTGTACTTCAAATTGTTCCTCCTGGTGGGAATACGATGGATTTTAGACTTACTCGCCGTATTGAGTACCCAGGTCGAATTGTTTCTGCCATCATCTGTAACTGCTGTGACCTACTTTTTGCTGTTCCTCCATCCGATTGTTCTTTTCTTTTTTCTCGTCTGGGATGAAGAGACCAAGAGATTTTTGGAGACCAACAACCCTCGAATCAAAAGTCAGAATTTGTGGCCCGCAATCCCTTACAACTCTCTCTCTTAAGTTAATTTACTGATTGCCTTTAATGCTGAACAGGAGCATTGGACTTAAGAAGGGTTTTCACTTTCGTCTGCTGTGGGCCTAGACTTAAGGAAGCGATTATACAGTGACGGACTCATGCTTCCCGTTAGCAAATGTCAAAGGCTATTACAGAAACCTTCGAGGAATCAGCTAACCAGTGCCTCGATTGGGAAGCATGAGACCGTCTATACGAAATACATCAAAACCCACACTGCTTTTTTCTACGGTTAACACGTAGTAAGATGGTCACAGTTCCCTTAAAAAACGGTATCATGGTTACTTCAACAAGTTGTAGACAGTTATCAACAACTTGATAATTATAAAATGAGCATGTCGTCGTGTGTGTTTGTCTTCGAATCACTTGTGTGGTGCCCTTATCTTTCTCCAAAATGCCGTGTAAATCCAAATGTTGCATGCAAGGGTGTGGGCGCAACCTTAACACCAATGACAAGCGGTACGACCCAACCAGCAGCGCTTTGTTTCCATATCTAGCTGCAGCTGTTCCGGAAGAAGATTTAACGCGCACTCTCACCACTCCTTCTCCAGTCATATGTGGGAAATGTCGAATGACAGTACATGACAGACAAGTTATTTTTAACTCTGCAAAAACTAAATAATATATATAAGTTTTATTATAACAGCTGTTAAAACCGATGCGGAGGAAGAATGCTGATGGCCAATGGTACTATGACTCTACTGAAAAACAGCACAATGAGCCGCCTACCCCCGAAGAAGTCGAAAGGTCGTATGAAAATGGTTCTGAAAAAATGGACCATGATGTAACCACTAGAACATGTACAGGCTCTAGTGAACATGTAGCCGAACATTCTGAGCAGTTAACATCTTCAGAGGAATTACTACATTCAAATGAAGACTGTCCAATAGACATCAGTCTGTCAATCAATTCTGCATCGTCAGTTGTCATTTGCAATATGAAAAAGGACACAGTGAGG
>JAQGAC010000294.1:0-29438 GCA_034696585.1 Isotomurus maculatus
AGCATGGCTAATTTTGACACAGTTGAACAAGGAAAGACTGCGAGACTAGGACAATTCGGTTTCCCTTTGGAACTTGAGCCCAAAATATATTGGCTTGACAGTTTGATGCCAAGTGTTAGGGCTTCGAAAAACCTCTCTTTTATGGATCAGTGGAACCAAAGTAATTTTAATTAAATTAGTGATCAAGAAACTTGCGTAACAAATAGCAAAAATTTTACATCTTGCTTTTAAATAGCGAGATTGCATTACTGCAAGCTTGAAGAGTTTCACAGATAAAGGCCCTCGTGCAGAAGTGTCAAGTTGGAAGTAGATTTTTTTGCAATAGGCCTCCACTTGGTGTGTCTTTGTCTCAAGGATATAAATGTTATCGAACTTGTTGGCGTTTTTAAAAGTAGAATTTAGTCAGAAGAGTGTTACAAGGTCTGAAGACAGACATGAACCTACATTAATGATTTCATGCCTGCAGAAGTGCGTGAGACTGCTGAGACTATGGAAAGTGAGTTTTGTTAGTCTCAACACTCAACAGTCTCCAACATCAGTGACAATATCACGAAATATTTAAACCCATCTTCAAAGGTGTTAAGTTAGGAAAACAAGGATTGCGTATCACAGGATTCACTCTTTAGTGACTTTAAGTACTTCCCAGTAAACTCAAAAGTATTCATTTGCATCGCAAGGAAAGGCGAGTCAAGGCTGAGGCAAATATTAATTCATGCACTCCCCAAGCATGACGGAGATTCCATAACTAGTTGCAAAAAATATTACAGTGTGTTAAAAGCGTGTTGATTTTTAACTTTGCGTTTAATTGTTGGTTGAATTAGAGGTTAAACACGCTCTTCATTTTAGATACAAAAGATAAAAGACAAAACTTCTCTAATTATCGGCGGTTTCTGACATTGACGAAGAAACCTAAGGCATTAGTAGAACACACGAATTAAAAAGCGAATTCCGTAGCCAAGTATGTTGTTGCATGTACTTATATTTAGTTTTAATATAGTGTCTTTCGAGCTGATATCCCAACATTCCCAACATTGTCGCGTAGGTCATGTGTACATTTTGATGTCAGGCTGTTTCAGATATGATAGTACTTAGCAGGTGTGTAATGCTGTGCAACTGTTCTAAATCTAAAATAACTCTCCATGAACTCGTCTTTCAAAAACTGTGTGATGGCTTGATGACTATGATTTCTGGGCATATTTATCCCACCTGTGTTATCATGTCTGGTCTATAAAGCTTCCTGGTTAAACTTTGGAACGCATATATCTGTTTACAGGCGGATACTGTTCAGAAAATATTCGAATCCGATGGATGATGGAGTGGAATGATGTCATCGATTTTTTATATTTCATAGTTCTTTCAACTTTTATAATCACTCTTGTATTCTTGGTTAGATCTTAGATCAACTTGCACGTAGTGCTAATTGATTGTTAGTTTAACACTATATGCTGTAAAATAATTAGCTGCAACCAAGAGTTTTCCATGATAAGGTTATTGGTCCTTGAGTTAACTCCTCACGTCTATAATAAACTTTGAAGTGATTAGCAAATACGAAGGAGGTATGGATGAGCAATACTTTGCAGTCTGCAGATCACCGAACCCCCGTGTGCCTTGGTTTTCATCTACAAAGTCACGTATGTTATCAGATAATTGTGTGAATGGCTTGTAAAATTATGAGACACATAATAAAATAAGTTTACACGAAATATCTGATAATGAAAAGTCTATACACATCCAGCTTGTAATTTAAAACTGCCTAAACGGATATTGCATATAATAAATTATGAGAAAAGCTGGGGCTTCCCAGATCAATTTATCAGTCTTAGAAAGGAGTCTGCTTTTTGCTTCTGAGAATGAGCAACTCGATTCTGTGTACCTCGGTCTTCGGTATTTACAGACAAGTTTCAAGGATTCTAATATCACGCAGAGTTGCAGGTAAACTCAGTCCAGCTTAAAGAAAAACTCTGGAATTGAATGGCTTTGCAAAAAGCATAGAAAGCTGTTGTTTCTAGTTTCTAGTTCATAACTAGTTTGATTCACTTTAAATTCAGACTTGATCAACCTGTCTAATTTGGAAAATACGCAAAACTTTGTCAGCAGATGAGATCAATAATAATAACATAATAATATGACGTCTTCATCCATCGCAATAGGTCATTAAAACTTCGTGTGAGTAGAAAAGCTGAGCCAAGTAGTGTCAAGTCCGTGCGAAAATAAGATTAAGAATGCACAGGGCGCAGGTACCCTTTGTCAGGTCATTTTTATGGTCGTGTTGTTTTAATGTTTTATATTTAAGTTTACATGGATGACACCCCACAAAGGATATATTCACTAGAACAACCTTAAGTATGAAAATGTGATAATGCAGTTCCTAACACGCAAGCAATCTTAAGCAGCCAGGTTTATCACCAAATACGAAAACAGTGTAAAACTGGTTTGTTTCTTTCGTTAATCTGACTATCGACTATCTGACTCATTCATGGAACGAGTTGGATAGTACGTCGTCATCATTACATCACTGATAGTTCATCATCATCATGTCACAACAAAACTTCAGTCAGTATCCCCCAGTTATTTAAAGCTACTTAGCATTTCTGAGAAACAAAGGAAATTGTGGAGAATTTTGAAAGTGTTAATTCTACCTGACACTCCATTATAACATGAGGGAAACTTACATGCGAAATCACGTAAACCCCAATGCAAAAAAATGCGAAGTAAAGAACTGCATTTCATTCTTAGCACTTCATCTCCACCAACCCTCAAGGCGATAAGGATTTCCAGCCTCATTAATACTCAAACTTCTTTGCATGATAGTTGAAGATGTCCATGTACTATTCCGTCGTTACCTACGCCTTTCAAGCACAGGTTGTTGCTAACTTTTACACGCTCAGAAGCCCATCACCTCCTCCGTAATCTTTGTCTTCTCATAATGCTTGGTACCTGGATTCACCATAAGACCCAAACAACTCTCTCCTTCGTACATGAACCCCTCTTCTGTGCAATTACAATAATATAATCAATTGTCCTATGAATTCTCAGAAGCTCATCTTTTCCCCTTCTTACAGAGAATCTCAAGTTCGAGATTATTTGGCTTTGTTTCATTCAGTCTTCTTGGGAAGTTTGTGGTGGTCATTTGGTGAGATTGACAGTAAACACTCGTCGAGTGATGTTTAAATGTCAGGCGTTATCTTGTTAATTAGCATTGCTGTGATACAAAGCAAACAAACTTAATGAGTGAGCACACATTATCTTTATACTTTTCTAAGAATCCAACTAGAGTGAAAATGTCATCAAAAAGCAAAAAAGTGTGTTTGTCTAGTACCTCGATTTTTCTAACGCTACTTGGTTTAAGCAACTACTTGTTAATAAGTGTGAGTGGAGAAATTCAGGGGAACGCTGAGAATTCAAATGGATTCTCCTTAAAATCGGGTAGGAATAAGCAGAAAGAAGTGTTGGAACGCGATGGGAAATTCATCGTAGAATGGGAAACTGATTTCGAGAAGGAATTGGCGATTTTCGACGTGACAGCAGAAACAACTGGCTATGTTGGCTTCGGTCTATCTCCAGCCGGGGGAATGGGTGGCTCCGATATTGTAGTCGGTGGAATATTTCCAAATGGCAATACCTACTTTGCGGTATGTACTATTGAATCATCGTGTGATGTCTTAACTCTTCTGGTCTCAACTTGTATTGTTTCTCAGTGAAGCTTTTCATGAATGTCAAATGGGCATTTTAATGCATTCCATCAAGAACTCCTTGTTCTACATCTTTTGTCTTTGTTTGAAGTTTGTGGCCTTCCTCGCTTAAGAGTTCTCTGTTTACTGTTCTTGATTCTCTGATGTCTTTATGGGACTCGCTGTGATACTTTACGAGACTTGCATAGCTTAACGAACTAATGATTCTTCCTTTACTGTCCGTTCCGGAATTTAGGACTACCATGGAGTAGGAAATGAACCCCCAAGGCTCGATGAAAAACAGGATTGGAAACTCATCAGCGCATTCCGAAATTCCTCACACACATTTTTGAGGTTCTCAAGAAGCTTCGACACATGCGACCCTCAAGACGTCCCTCTCACCGTGAGTTTCGAATCAATTCTTTCAAAAACACATTTTGGCTTCGCGATGATAATGAAGAAGATAATTTAAAAATAGATTTGAAGTGCGAAGTTTATTCATTTGGTGGTCGAAGGAAACACAAGATGGGTTATGAGGTTGTGACATTGTGACACATTAATCCACAGCTTAGAATTATATGAACCGTGAAATCTATATGTCACATGCTACAGAGTATCCCGTAACAGAAAAAGTTCTATTAATTTTGCTTTTTGCGTGTCAACATTAGCTATTTTAAGAAAGTATGAATTTGACTTAGTCTTGACATTGGCTAAGAATATTTCTCCGTGTCAGGCGAGAGTAGGTCTGTAAGGCAAACGGACAGTTTCTCACGTTAGGGTAAAGGGTAACTGATTACCTTAGAGTGTGTAATAGTGAATAATCTGGATCAGATTAAAAGTGATGCACCAGTTGGTAGACTTTTATCAAAGTGAAATTCATTAAAGTTGAAAAGTTGAAATGGACTTGGAAGGAAAATGAAAAAAATGTACGCATGCAGAGGGTGGAAAGTGTAAAAGTGTAATTTGATTTGTAGAATGATACCTTGAACTTCATTTGGGCGTTTGGACCGCAAGAGCAGTTGAGTTACCATCACGGAAGTCGAGGAAGCGTTGCAGTGAATCCATTGGATCCGCCATATCCTGAGAAGGATGCGTCTGAGCTTGAGAGTTGGAAATTAACCGTGGATATGGTCATGCCCAATAAATCATTTGCCTATTGGTGTACCATCCACAGTAATCCCAAGATTAATGGCACTGGAAAGAAGCACGTTGTTGGCGTAGGTTGATTTAATGGTTTTGTTTGTGAAACACTTGCTGACTACTGCAAAATGCTTGTGTATCTCAAAGAGTACAAGTGATTTGCTTGAATTCATTAGTGTATGATTTACTACGTGTTACTCCCTTTCAGTTTCGCCCTGTGCTCAATGGACCCTTGGCTGAGAAGCATACTCATCATTTTGTTGTCTACAAATGTAATACGCCCCCTGGTCTTGATCCTAAGAGACTCTTTGGACCGTTTAGCGATGTACCTGGAGCTGAATGCTACACTGCCGAATCTTTGAGACAGCGACCTACTCAACTGTGCGATGCCACTTTGTAAGCACATCAAAATTAATGGGTTAAGATTTAAGATTATGTAGAGAGAGAGAGAAATGACAGTCTGTACTGATTTCATTTAAGATACGTGTGGGGTGTTGGAGGCAAGGAATTCTTTCTACCTGATCATGTTGGATACCCCGTAGGTGAAGAGAAAAATGAGTATTTCATGCTGGAGGTATTATTTACACTTTAAATGAATTTCAAGCATTCTTGGTACATGTTTTAAAGTTATTACGTGTAAATTAGATACATTATGACAACCCTGAACAACTCCTTGATGCTAAATTCGAAACGGGTGTGGAAATATTTTACACGTCTAAACTAAGGTACTTCATGTTTTCGATTACTTGCAATGTAAAGCACTTCAATCAACTGTTAATTCTTCTTTCTTCGTACATTTAAAACTAGGTTTACAAAATTGAGTGTTTACATGCAATCCAATTTTAGAATGTACATGTACTGAATGTGAAATCTCATGTGTTCAATGCTGTTAAACCTACAGGCAATATGACGCTTCTATGATGACTATCGGCCATACGGTTGTGGGGTCTCTGATTATTCCTCCAAAGTCTCCTAAATTTCAAATAGTTGGCCACTGTGGGTCTGATTGTACAAAACGGGCTATTCCCGAGACTGGAATCAAAATATTCAATACGCTTCTTCATACTCATCTAGCTGGTGAGTAAATGGAAATAATTAAATTTTTATCAGTTCTTTGAAAAGAAAACTAAAGTCTTCACTGTATACAAATCTTGTATGAATGCAGGGCGAAAAATGAAACTTCGCCATTTCCGAAATGGAACGGAACTGCCATGGGTCTCTTACGATGACAGTTATCACTTTGATTACCAAAAGAACAGACCGTTAAGAGAAGAGAGAACGATTCTTCCGAGCGATAGTCTCACATTTGGTTCGTTCGGAACTTTATTACTACTACATTATTTACACTAAGTTGTGTCCATGCCTAATGAGTGCATATTTATGATCTTTCAGAATGCACGTATGACACTTCAACCAGATCCCAAATTACTGTAGCAGGTTATTCTACCAGAGATGAGATGTGCGAAACATTCGTCTGGTATTATCCAAAATTGCATATAGAAGGGTGTTCCAGTTTCTATCCTATTGAAAAATTGTTCCAGAAGTTCGGAATCAAAGACGTGGCTTGGTAAGTTTTTTAACCAATTATTGAGTAATGTAGAGACTATCTAACAGTTGGAGCAGTTAATTAATTTTTGTTGTAATTAGGTTGCCTGGAATCGACGCAGGTGCTCAACCTATTGTAACAGCTCCGAAAGAAATGGCCAACAAGACATTTGCTCAAGTTCTGACGGAAACTGTGAATTGGACTCCCGAGACGAGGCAGGATCTCCAAGAGCTCTTGATACATTCCGATCACGAAAGTGTATGCAACGTCAAAGAACCTGAGCCGCCAGTACAGCAATACTACACTCCATTTAACCTTCCTCCAGAACCTCCTAAGACGATGGTCAATTATCCAAAGGTTGACAAGTGGTACAGTCCTCCTGCCCGCTGCTTCGAATCCAACTTCATTCCCAACAAATAGGTGCATTTTTTAGACTTCAATTATTTATCTTTGATTTGCACTCTTCAATTTACAAAAGAATGACACTAATTCTAATTGCTGTCAACCAACTGCCCCCTTACATCAAGCAACAAAAAATATGCTTTGAAACCTTAAAAATTTCACTTCACTTTAACTACACTGTAAATGAATTTTGTGAAATAAATTCAAAGCTTCGAGTGCCTAAGAAAAATCTGTTTCTGAAATAAACTCAACGTTCGCTTGACTTCAATAAGGTCCTGTCAAAATTTAAACCCGATGATTTACTAGAACTAACACTCAGCTAAGATGAGTTTTAGGGGTCTGCCTGCTTTTCGACTAATAATTGAATTTGCACATGTAGTTCAACGGACTAATTGTAAGTGTTCACACCTACCTCAGCTACCGTATAATTTTCATGTCCATCTAGATTTGAGAGTTAATGGTTCTTGGTAAGTTTGCGGCATTTTAATTTAAACTTGCTTGCTGTGCTGGTATGAAGATGCGAAAAATTGTGTGCAAGTACCAAAAAGAATGGCAATCAATAAAACTGCATATTTTGAACAAATATTTTTATTCTGTAATTCAACAATCAATCATTAAAACTGCATACACGTATTAAGTATAGAAATTTTCTTAAGTATTCGACCATGAACAATAATAAATATATAATAATAATATAGTATGTGTTTTGGAAATACTAATTTCTTACTTTCAAAGAATTTCAACTGAGAACAAGAATGAACTTTCTTAGGTAAAGGCACTCAATTGTGAATGTTCGATGGATAGCTTTGCACCACTTTTGCTTCAGAAGAACTACCTGCCAATGGCAGCTTTATAGTTCAGGAATGGTTGTTATACCTAATACTACTGAGGAAATGCTTGTTGCATTGCTAGTTATTTGATTGTCTTGGATTTCAAACATCCTCCGTTGGTCTCTGGAATTCACTCAAAGCAAGAATAGGATTCTGTCGCTTTTGGGAACCCCGACGAACTATGGCACGAATCTCTTCTGGCTTCTCTCGTCGAACCAATGGCTTCTTCTCTGGGGGCTTCATCTTCCACACGAATTTCGTAGCCTGAGGAAGCAATTCCAAATTGATTACGAATGAACTGCGATAATTTTAAGGACTTGTTTTTTTGTAGTTTACCTTTCCACCAGGAGCGCTCTTAGGGAACTTCGCGGAAGCAATATAAGATGTCTTTACTGTTAAGACGACAGCTGTCATCAAGTTCTTCGCAGCTTGAATCAAGGAAGTTGCAGAATCCAACTACAGGAAAAGAAATAGGAATATGAGCTTTCATCTCTTGCGTCAACTTGTTAGATATTTAATATTAAACTTACCCCGGAGAGAACCAAGTCGCCACTGATATTCTGTACGTCTGCTTTCACCTTGGACGTAATGTTCAACTGGTGACAGTAAAGAGCAATCTGGTCCAGATAAGCAAGCAAGTCTTTCTTGATGGATCCCTGAGGACATAACTCGGCGATTTCTCGAGCATATTTATCCAATTTGGATCCGAGTTCAGAAATCTTTTTGGCTGCATTGATAATGTCCATCGTTGTCTTGAGAGGTCCGCGGCCCCTGGAAATGATGATTGATTAGTTAAGTAAAAAGGTACACAGTTAGATTTCTTATTATGCTATGCTTACCATGTGAAGTCTGTCATTTCCATCATGATGACACACATGTGTTTCGCCAAAACAATAATGTCATTTCCACTATCGTCCCATTTAGTAACTTCTCGATCGAATTTCTGTTTCTCATTTCTGAAGCTTTCCACTTGTTGGGCGATTTTCTTTTTCTCTTCCTCTGGCAATTGCTCCAAAGCAGCCTGCAATTTAGTATATATTTTTAGTGTGTATGTCAGAATACTGTATAGCCTGAAATATTAACTTTTCACTTACTCTTCGCTGAACTCGTTCATCCATAATTTGACTTCCAGTAACTCCACTGACTGCAAATTACACAACAATGCTAATCAGAATGAATTCAAATTGCAAAAGCCAATAATGTAGCTTTTAAACTCACTTTTACTTCCAGTCTCAGTAACATCTTCTCGTACAACATCATCATCCAGTTCATCGTCGTCCTGAAATCCGAACAAGTTGCATTTTAATTCAGCTTTTCAGAAATCAAAGTACATAATGAGTTTTGTTTGGCCGTTAGTGTATACCCTATTCAGTAGCACAGCTCTTCGAATCTCACGAATTCCATCATAAACTCTGCTGGAAGCATCGATGAATTCATTCTCATCTACGTCCCTCGGTGGATTGGAAGACAAGGCTTCAACAGCAATTTCAACTTTTGTCACAAAGTTTGGCATAACTAAAATAAACCAAAAACAACACGCAGTTGTAGACAAGTACAGAAGAAAACCGAAGGGAAAGGATATTTCGTTTATCCGACTGTGATGAAAGTCACCTTGTTCTCGTAAATCTTTGACAGCATCCATGACATACTCAGTATAAACACCAGGTTCGTACTCATTCATCTCCGAACTAACGACATCCGTCACTCGAGTCACTCTCCCTTGAATCGCTCCAGCAGTTCTGTCTAATGTTTCTGGGTCTTGTTCTTGCACCGCTGCTATGCATTTGTTCACATCTTCCAAAATGTGGTTTTCTACGGACATAAAGACCTCCAGAGTAAACTTGTCTCACGGATTAGCTTTCCATGTCACTCAAAGCCCAAATCACTAACCTGTGACAGCAAGCAAGTCATCTATAATTACTATATCGTCCACAGCCTCAGTTAAGATCCTCGTCTGATTTTCCCATGCCCTTCGGAATGTCTCCATGTTCTCCAAAGCAGGCTGGTGAACAAGAGGAAAAATATCATTATGTAGTTAATATCATTCATGCGTGACACTTCACACAACATCCCTATTTAAAATTAGCGTGAAATCTAATCTTCTACGCTTTTTGTTCAATTGATACCTTAGACTTCGGCCGAGCTGCGAGGATTTTAGCAGCATTGATTACTTGCGGGCATAAAGTTTCGATTTGAGAGGCAGCGTGTCGTACCATCTTCACACCATCATCTTTATCTGACATGCTACAACACAGATTTGCTACCTGCAAGGTGACAGAAAGCATAAAGAATTAGTATAGATATACACATCCATCTGCCCTTGTCGAACAGGATTCTTATGAAAATACCTCCACAAGTTTCCGAGCATGTTCACTAAACACTTGAGCATACTGGTCCACTTCTTTTTCATTTCCGGACTTAGCAGCTTCAATCAAAATGTGTAAAGGAGTGTTCGCATCGAGAAAGCTGTCACAAACATGATCAACCACAGCTTTTCTCAGTTGACGTCTCAAATCTTTCGTCTTCTTGTTCATGTGCTCAGCTGCTCTCTCCAAATTCTCACTCCTGTCCTTCTTTCCAGTCTGAAAATAGGAAAAATATTTTGTTAGCTCAGTTCCCAAAAATCCTAGGAATTCGCTCAGTAAGCAGAATTTGGGATCTCACATTAGCCATGTATTCTGAGAGGAGATCCTGCAACGCCTGTCTGACAGCGTTACACTCGGCGATAATGCGTTCTCTCCTATCGTCTCTGGTAGACGAGGAGTCTGCCATCAAAGCTGCTCCACTGATGATTGACTCCAACTGTTCTTCAAGAGTTTGTCTGGTTCTTCTCTCGTTGTATTCCAGAGGATTCATGTAAATATTTTTCTGGAAGAGAAAACACATGCCATTTAATGAGATTCCTGGTACACGAGAATAGTTGATTGACATTCTGTCAACATACATCCAAGTCATTTAACGCTGCTGCGAGTTCTCCAGGACCGTAGCTGTATTGAGCTTGAGTAGCACCTCGTCCTTGTCCCTTTGCAATATCTGAGATGGTATTCACTGCTTCACAAACTTGACGTAACACAAAATCCCGATTAGCCTTGGCTGCAGCGAGTTCTGGATGTCGCAGGTAAACTTTAGATGCTGTCATGAGCATCGTGGAATGTTTCTTGAGAAGGGCTCTGGCAGCTGCCAAGTCGTCTCTTAGCTGAGGGTCTCGTAGTTCTTGTTGCCTTCGTGCAGCTTCTCTTAGCAAATCAGAAGCGTTCTTTCCAAAGTTACGCAGACCATCCATAAGTTCTGCTTGGTTAGAAGCGTTCTTCAGTTTTTCCAAGTCGCCTTCGACGATTCGAAGGGATTTTAGGAGAAGATGGACATCAACCATGTCAGCCAGAATTAGAAGACGAGTCACTGCAAGTAAAAGTGCTCTTGCTGCTCTAACCATGTTTCCTCGTTTTTGAGATGAACAAGGATCGTCGGCGAATTCCCGTGAGGTGTCCGTCATTACCGCACCTGAATTAAATAATGATCGGTACTTAATAATTCAGCTTCCGGCTATTGGCTGTCATTAAGTCCCAGCATGTAATGATATAATTCGTCATTACCGGTTTTCCGAACTTCATCCACTGCCAGGAGCATTTCTCTCTTAATGTCTGGATTTTCATTGGCAATGATCTCTCCATTTTTAATGAAATTCTCTGTGGCTTTTTCAACCAAGGCTACCAAAACATGAGCCCTTTTGGACCGGCCCTTCTTCCTGGTTGAATCTGTGTTGACTAGTGTGGTAACCTGAAAAGTACATTCATTTTATTAACTAGAGCGACTACAGCGTGACAACGGAAGAGGTACTCGCCTAGTCTATAATCTCCGGATGTAATTAAGATTCATTCATAGCTTTCATCTAACAAGGGAATTCCCCACACACCCTTATAAGGCTTAATGTTACTGCACATACCAGTGCAAGAGTGACTCTTTACAAATACAGAATTGTGACTCTTGAGATCACTGGGATACGAGATTGTGTCATAGTTCTGACTCATGGTCAACCTTAACTAGACACTACTTATTACTTGTCCTGTTGTACCGAATTAGTGAGCTCATCAACAAGAGGAAGGATACTACACATCCTTTGACTCTCTCAATGAATATTTTTTGTACAGCTCATTTTGGGTTTAAATTAATCAGATCAGTTTTAAATTCTGAAACCAAACTAGATGATTTCCATTGATGGAAGTAGTCAGTCGAGTTTTACGGGTGTGGTGGCCCTTGTAAGGAAAGATGTTTCTGTGATTAGTCTACTAATTATTGTGTTGGTTTGCTAATAAAACTACAAAACTACGATAATTTATTGGTTGAGTGCTGTTGAATAGTTTTCATTCATTCTATTCGCTATTCTTAGTTTATAATTTCATTCATTCTATTCAGAGGTTGGTTTAAAATTTAATTAGAATAGGATAACACTGAAATGGTTGAAGAGGATTTTAGGTTGCTCACCTTCATAACCAACGGCTGTAAAGCCATCTCCACGGACCGTGTCCTGATTTCCAGGTCCTTCGCGTCCCATTTCATCTGCAAAATTCCTTCCGAACCCAAAGCCATTTTGCGTGGCTGTACACTTCACAAAACGAGCACCCACAGGAAATCTTCTCTTTCACTTCCTGTCATGCAAAATCACAAAACACTGAGATTCAACTTATTTCACTGTAATACTGTCACTTGTATACACATTGGTCACAAACAATTAACAATTTGGTTGTTAGTGTATCCCTTTTACTAATTAAATTGTTTTTAAAATGTAGAGAGTGAGCGGAAAGATTGTCAGGTATTATTCAGCTAAAACTCCCATTCTGAATCAGCCAAAAGATCACAAGCAGGCAGTGTATGTGGCTGCACTGCACCAACTGTTGAATATATATGAGTGTAAAGTGTAATGTTATGTTAGTAACAAATCAGTCATGCACATTTTCTTCGAATGAGTATTACGTGTTTTTTACATTAAGAATAGAAGGGTGGGTGAGTAATGAAATGTTTTAAAGACGAGAGTGTGTGAAGATATGACTTTTTAAGGGAAGGCAAAGGGGATCTCTCCCATCATTTCACTATTCTTCGGTGCATGTAAAATGTTAAACCTCGACTTATACAACAACTACCCTCTCAACCGCTGTGTCTTATTCTTAATAGCTCTTCCTAGACATCAACCTGTGAGCCATACTTACTACGCTAAGGCTCAGTTTGTACTGGCATGGCACTAGAAGACTTGCTTTCCAAGCAAGGCTGCCTGCACTCTCAAGCTAAACTGTCTTCTTAAAGCAATAATAAAAACTGGGACATTACTTTCCTACCGACCAACTCAACAATGTTCCATCAAAGAATTGACTTTCGATGGAGGAGTGTCTACTTCGTGCAGTAAGCATCTTGTACAGATACACTACAGCAACCGGTAGAATCGTGAGACTACAATATTGTATGTATTAAATACACACTGCCTCGGGTAGGATAGGAAGGTGAGATTAAATAGCAGAATGCATGAGAATCCGAGTTTCTTAGAGATTCCTCACGAAGATCATTCTTATCTCGATTGTGTAGTAGTGCTGGTGTAGTCAACAGACGAAGTGCTTGTAGTTTCTTGAACTCGTTAACCAAACGCTCTTTTTACTGCTTCGTAAATGAATGGAAAATGCACGTATAAATACCTACCAGTAGTGGTAGTACTACTTCACAAACTACGGAGATGTACACCTCATTGACTCTCTATTTTAAGCAGTCTGAAAGTCTGAAATAAATATTCACGAAAACAGGGAACACTTCGTAATTCAATTCAAACGACAGACGCTGTCACGCGTTGACGAAAATTGCCGTCATTTGGGTTTCTCTTAAGCAAGAAAAAAAGCAATCACGGGTCTTAATCTAATGATATATTATCTTGCGTACTTTCTTACTATTCCGAAGAAGTAACTGGCACCTGTGACACTGACTGTGGGAACTGAAGTTAAAAAGCCACCACGTTGATAAAGAGGACAATACAGAGACATAACAATATGGGAGTTCAATTAAGTTATCGAAAGAAAGTAGAAAGTTGATATGTACTACGTACCAAAACCCTGTTACTTTTCAGGCCCAGACGAACGGTAGGTCACATGAGGGAGAACTGATTTGTATGACCTGACCAACCAACGAGATGAAGACCAAAAGTTATTAAAAATTGGAGTACACGACAAGGTTCGATTACAAAAATTCAATATTAGGACAGCGAGGCTCAGTTGTCAGTGTAGTTTGCAAATGTCCGTGTGTTTGAGACTCAACGGAACAAATAAGGATGACATCATTATCAGGTTGTATTTCAGCCATTAGGATCATTATGATGGTGAAGTGTATCAACACGATACATTATTCTTTCAGTTTGAGCTTGACTTATATTTGAATATTCAACACTGTGAATATGCATCTCTAAAGGCTGGAGGAGGTATAGATTAGACTGGCATTCGCACAATCCACACTAATAATGAGGATGCTTTGTACTGTATCGATTTTGTACGAATACGATAATAATAATGTTCTGCCTTGATGTCGATCATCCTTGCAGTCTGTGAGATGCATCGGGCTCGACAGAATAGGAAAGGGAGGATATTTCTGTATTTCTAGTCATAGCAGGATGTAGAAAATGTCATTTTAATTTATGTGCTAGCAAGATTAATGATTAATCACATGATTAATTTCCTGATGGATGCAAAATCGAATCGAAATGAAACACTCATAAAGATCAACTTGGATCTCAATGAAATCTGAGATTTATTTTCATGCTTCTACAAAAATACTCCGTTCCATTACATACAGAAGGCATGGACAGTCTAAATCCCTTAATTTATCACGATTTTTGCACATGTGTCCTATCCTTATCGTATACTTTCACAACTCTAAATCCCTGTACAATCCCTTTTGAACTTAATTTACGATGGTAAAAGTTACGATAAGAAAGTCACACGACTGGAAATCTCAAGGAATTTTATCTCCTAAAAGTGAAGTTTCACCGACAGGACATTGTATCAAGAACTCGATCATTACAAGACTGACAAAGACTGTGAAGCAGAAGTCAAATCCGAGCAGACTTAAAATGTACTTTGTGTAGAATGCCTTATCATTCCACTGAGGAGTGTAGGAAATAGAGTTGCACAAGTAGAAAAGAGTAGCTAAAGCACTAAAAATGTGGAAAGCTGTCCATATCTTCGCTGTATTCCTATTCCCCTGCAAAATAGAATTTACAGTTGTAGAAATGAGTTTAATGATACAGATAAAAAGTATAGAGAGTTGAAAAAGTACTACGTAAACTTTACCTTCGCAAGCATCATTAACACACTTGAGGCTATTTGCGACATCCCAATACACAAAAGTACAGACGCATGGGACACCGTAATTCCCAAGATTTGAAGATCTTCTTCGCTTTCAAAGTCCAGATAAGTGGAGGTTATCCACGAAGCAAAGGTTATGAATGATCCCAAGACCTTCAAAAGATAGCACACTTCACAAGAAACTCAACAAACAAATAATATTCTGAACCATGACAAAATTAGACCAAAATCATACACATGATTATTCCGTGTGTTACTTACTGTAGACATTACGCAAATGATCTGAACTCCTTTAACAGGACTGATGCAGCAAGGTGGACTTATATTAAGGGAGTTTCGATCCCTTGGACTCATCTTCACGCAGGCAGATTCTAAATCCCTTAGAGCGGAGATCTATAGCAGGAAGATATCAACTAGAGAGTTTTGGAATTAGAAAGGACTTTTATTAGTGAAGCAATGAAGCATAATGTGGATGTTAATATGGAAGGACAAGTAGTTCGTGTGTAGGAGTCTGGAGAAGTGGAGAAAGTCGTGTGGGAGTCGGAGGGACTCCGGAAGTCTTCCGGACGTGAGGGAAAGTTCCAGGGATGTCGTCCAGCGTCGCAACTCACCCCGCCTCCTTTCTCGGACAAATCCACCCGCGAAATTCCCACGTTCGCAGCATAAACACTTCGTATCATATTTGTTATCTTTTCAGAGTGATGCAACAATTAAACTAATTTCATTTATTTAATTGTTGAAAATCTGGTCTAACCGTCTAATTCCATTCTGTGACAAGTGACAATGGAAGATGTGAAAGGTAAGAGGCATTCTGAATTGTTGGCAGCTCTCGTCTACCGGTTTAGTTTGTGTGTGGTAGTAGGAAGTAGTTGGTTGCAGATTTAATTTAACGCAGATAAGATTTCTGGGATTTTTTGTTTTAACTTAGTTGACATTGGAATTAATTGAGCTTGCTTAATTGCACGTTTTTCTCACTACTTTAGTAAGGTTACGTAGATTTTTTAGCTTACTAGTTTGGAACTTGGAATTTGGATGTAGTTTTCCGATGTTGACTGTTGACATGTTTTGATGCTGAGATTCGTTATTTTATGGCAAAACTTTCCTTGTAAAAGTTGAGGCGCTGGTGGAGCGGTGATAAATAGTCGACTGTGTGGTGCAGGACCGTTCAATCAATCTAGTTAATAGCTGAAGAACTGCAAACAAGCGATTGGGGTTTCGTACAGAGTATAATTTAATTTGAAACAAAATGACTATTAACAACTTCAAACCGTTTGGTGCGACTGTAGTGTACCGAAGTCTTCAGCAAGTTTGGAGGACGCTGGGTGTTGTAAAGGTACAAAATAATTAGATAGATTTTATGAGGAATTATGAAGAATAAAGTGATGGTTGTGATGTTAAGGATTCATCAAAAGAAGTTCAGGGAATGGCCAACCTGTCCGTGGAGAAGGGTCTTTTGGGGGAGGGATTTCTGACAAAAGGAAACGAAGCTTACCGGCCAAACTACTTATCTCAAAAGCTACAAGCGCCGTTTGTAGTCGTGGAAGGATTAGATGGAACGGGTAGGTGTTTGATATGTTACAATTTACACCATTATATTAATAAGAACTAAATGTTTGTCAGTTGCCGACGGATATGATATGAGATTAAATGATTACAGGAAAAACAACCTTGACTAGGTTTTTGTCCAAAACTTTGAACATGAAGTTGATGTCGACTCCTCCCAAATATCCTACTTTAACTGAAGCAAGAAAATATTTTGATGATCAAAATGAAACGATGCGGAGAGCTTATTACTCCTTGGGCAATTATCTAGCAGCTCAAGAGGTCATGAGCACTCAGAAATCTGTGATAATGGATAGGCAAGGAGAGATTATCATAAATATCCACTTTGTAGATTAGGTTACACGATTGTCGAAATGATGAGAATTTAATGTTTATTGTTGACAGATATTGGCACAGTACTGCAGCGTACGCTTTAGCTCATCTCATGAAAGATGGAAAATTCAAACCTAGTCCAGAGGACTTTGAATGGCCTTCAGATCTCCTCAAACCAGATTATGTATTCTTCCTGAACGTTTCTGAAGAGGAAAGAATTAAGAGACATTCCCTTAGAAAGGAGTTCACAAATACCAAAGAAGAGCAAACTCTGGCAGAGGACCTAGTCTTCAGAGAGAAGTAATGTTCAGTTCAACGATCCATTAATTACCAATACGTTGTCCTGTTACTAGATTTGGAATATTATTTTAATTTTCAGCTTGATAAGCTGCTATCGTAGCATAACTGGACCTAACTTCCGAGAAATCAACGTAGATGGTGAGATTCCGGAAGTTCAGGCAAGAGTGCTAGAAATAGTCTTGGATTGCATTCCATGCCTTGAAAACGACAACTCGGTGGCGGAAAGAAACTCTCAGAATTAAACTCTCTTGTTAGTTCTCGCTAATAAAATTACATACATCTACTTAATTGTAATAGTAGAAAGTGCTGTTAAAAGTGTGCTTTCGAAATTATGAATTAAAGAATACATACACTGTAACAAAAATCAGCGAAAATTAGAACTACATGCATACGTCACTGTAGTTATCTTATGAAATTCAAATTGCTTGACTATCAACTTAAATCCAATCGGTAGATTACATTTTTACGTATCAAATAATTAATAGATTTTGCAAGTAGAATTGTAGTTCTTGAGATATGTAGGAGAATTCTCATACTCAAAAGGCATCTGATACACCATAAAATCCCAAGTCCATCTTTGTGTTCTGCTTCTGCTAAAACAACAGAAATCCAATCCACCAAACTGAGTTTGCTCTAAGTTGATGTGGTGCATGAAGCTTGCTTAGTGTTTCCTTTTCCTTCGACTGGTGCTGTTGTGCACTGGGTAGTTCACCCAGCAAGGATATCAGAGAGAGCAGATGTAGTAGTGCCCATTTCACAGCAATAGAACATCCTTGCCACTTAAAGAGCCAAGAAAAATCAACAGATACGGAAGAATCTGGAGTATTTTCTAGGAATATGGTTGTTATTGTTTAGTGCGTGGGCACAAAATGTGATATTATAAGTTAAGTTCAAAGACCAAGCGGTTTGCAATAGTTAGGGAAAATGGAATCATTTTCCTGTTAAATAAAAACAAGGATTAACGGAAAACTCGGGCGGAAGCTGAATAAAATAATAGTTTAAGTATATAGAATTTACGCAAAAAATGATCCAATAAATTATTGTAATTGGAGTTTTTCAGTTTACTTAATTTAACATCTTTTGTTCCTTTGGTTGATTGCAATCATTAGTAGGGATTCAGTGAAAGTGTCCAAGATATATTTTACCAAATATGGCTTGCAAAGTGTTTAAGTCGGAGACCTATGGGTCCAAGATGCTTCAGAATTTATGCGACTTGTGGAAGTCTGAATGTTTTTGCGATGTGGAAATTTGCTGTGAGGGGGAAGTGTTCAAGGTAAAAGAGAAACTTTTGAAAAATCTATCTTGAAAACCACACTAAACTTCTTAATCTATATTATTTACTTGTTGTTTATAGGCACACAGAAGTGTTCTGGCGTCGAGCAGTACGTATTTCAGAGCCATGTTCACTGTAGGAATGGCTGAGAAGGAGATGACTCAAATTGAGTTGAAAAATGTGTCTTCCTCGACTTTTTCGAATTTGCTATCTTTCATTTATACTGGTGAGAGCACATTGTAAAGTTACTTTAAATGATTTTTAGGTGTGCATTATTGTTAATGAGATTGAAATTATTTTTCTTCCGAAGGTGAAATATTCCTGTCTGCCACTTGTGTCCAAGAAGTTTTGACGGCTGCAGATATGATCGGACTGCCAGAAGTAGTTGATTCTTGTACAGAATATCTCAAAACAGAACTTCATCCTACCAATGCGATCGGAATCTTTAGGTCAGTGGATGTTCGACTTCTACGATTGAGTCGTGTGTACATTGTGTTCATTATATTATAACAGTGATGTTAAACTAATAATTTTACAGATTTGCGGAGGGGCATAATTGCAACGTCTTAGAAAAGTCAGCATTATCTTATGTTCATAGACATTTCCCTCAAGTCTGCGAGTCAGAAGAATTTCTGGAATCTCCCAAGAATATTGTGATAAGTTTTCTTGAGAGTGAGAAGTTGAAAATAGATTCAGAGTTTCAGGTAATGTTTTAATGTTATGCAATTCGTATTTCGTAATTAGTAATTACTTTGAGTCATAGCGCAACATAATGAGTCGTAATTCATATTTTGTTACTCATTATCATTATGCTATAGGTTTTATCTGCTGCTTTGAGATGGATACTCTACGATCTTAGTCATCGCAAACCATATGTTTTTGAAATACTCAGCAAGGTTCGATTCCCCTTGATACCTTCGAAGATATTACAAGGGTGCACAGAAAAACTGCCAGACACAAGTTTACAAGTTGCACTGCGGAGCTTACAGAAAGATCTGTTTTATAAACGGGGATCGTTAGTTAGTCTTACTGCACAGCCTCGTGAATTAGCGAAGAAACACGTGTATGTAATTGGTGGATCTAGGAAAGAATTAGGATCTGGATGGAAGCAGTTGTCGGAATCTACTTTAGATACCGTGGTGTGCTTTGATACCTTTCAGTAAGTTGTATAAAATGCACATGATGGTAGTATAAATTCGGAACCTGTTCATCATCTTACTTTTTAAATAGAAAAACTTGGACTAATATGACTCCGATGTCAATTGAACGGATCCTTCCTGGCGTTGCAGCATTAGAAGGTTTGATTTACGTTGTTGGAGGAGAACAAGAGTCAAAAATTCTTGCCAATGGAGAGGTAAACATTACAAAATTTAGCTTGTGTACACATTTTCAATTTTTCAACACTGTGTCTAATTTTGTGTTTGGGAAATCTCTCTAGGTTTACAATCCTCAAGAAGATGCGTGGTCGCCTATTGAGACAATGGTCATCCCCAGGTGTGCTTTTGGTCTCACTGCTTTTGAAAACTATTTGTTTGCATTTGGAGGTTGGGTTGGTGAAGACATCGGAGGAAGTATTGAACGCTACGACCCGTACTCAAATGAATGTATGATATTTTTTATATTTGTACGGAATTACAAAAATACTCACTCGTTGAGCTTGCTAAATGTAAAATTAAATTACTCCTTTAGGGATTATGATAGGAAACATGGAGGAACCAAAATTCAGTATGGGAATCTGCACATATGAAGGGTATTTAGTCTAAACAGCGTTATAATTTTAAACTGTATTTCTTTCAGTGAGCTCATTGACTATACTATGGTGCATTTTATTGCAGATTGATTTATCTTGTTGGAGGATGCACACATCAGACACGTCACTTGAAAGAAATTTGTTCCTACAATCCTATAACCACGGAATGGGAGTCCCTCAACCCAATGAAGATGCCTAGAAGTCAAATGGGAATTGCAGTATTAGATGGTTGCCTCTATGCAATTGGAGGAAGCAGCAAGCATGCAGAAGTATTAAAGTCAGTTGAAAAGTATATTTTTGAAGAAGATCGGTGGGTGGAAGTGGCAAGTATGAAGATTGGCAGAGCCAACCCTGCGGTAGGAGCTGTGGATGGAAAGATTTATTGTATAGGAGGTGATCAAACTGTGGAACAGAACTTTTTCCGAGCTCCGGTATATAAGATTCGGCAGCATAATATTTATTTCAATCACCGTGAGCGTTTGAGTTTGAGGTTAACTAACTTGCTAAAATTTTGATTTAGGTCACTCTTGCATCTGTGGAAGTATACGACCCGTTGACTGATACCTGGGAAGATTGTGAAAACCTGATGGAATCAAGAAGTGAAGCTGGCTATGTTGTAATGTGATTTTGTGTAATGTAACCTTAAGTATTAATATTGGTAATCAACACAAGCTACAAACCTGAAATTGAGTATTGCAATGACATTATTGCTTTGTACATTCTTCTAACTGTTATCATAAATGATCGTTTAATTTATATCTCGAATTATAATCGCTTTTCGCAGTTATTCACACCCGCATTGCTTCCTGTTCTCGCATTGATGTTAATTTGACACTGTTCTATGCAATTTCATTGTATTTTTGTGCAAATGAATAAAGCCACAGACAAAATAGAAAAATAAAAGACAAATGGTCTAAATAATTTCGGATTTCATGGGTTTTTATTCAGACTAAACTGTTGAAGTCAACGCTCGTAAGTCCTTGAAAAAGCTCTGCAAAAACCAGCCTCCGGTAGTAAATTCGCTAAAGCTACACAAGAAGTCTCATGAACCATGAAATAGCTGTTCATATTCACACACCATGCATGCTAAAGTGTATAATGCACAAGGACCGGTTTTTGATCCAGTAAGATTCATATATCCAGATTCAGAATTTTAGACTAGTCTAAGTCTAGGGTAACTACAGGTAAAAACAATGATGTAGCTGAAACTGACAGATCGAATATTTTTGTATTTTGGTTGCTGGAAATTATTACGACACAGATTTTTAACTCACTGCTTCACGATCTGGAAACTTACGCAGCAAAATTGTTTTAAGTTATTCGTTATTCCTACCGTTTGCGTTTCAGTGATTTAAAAAATTAATCTCACTGCGGGCTGGTGTGTTCAATCTTAATTTTTTAAACTCAACTCAACACTATTAAGACATGATTAGTATTTCAGTGAAAGTAGTAGTGACATGTGGACTAATACTAAATATCTACGACGGCATTGGTGCCAGTGTATCTGCTTCAGATTCATCTACAAATGAGATTCCATTGAGGAATCCAATTCCATATGCACTTTCACCGACTTACCTAGCATTCCTCGCTCGACAAGAAAGTTTAATTTATACTGCAATGAAAGAGTACACGAAAGCTTTGGAAAAGCGTATGAAACTGTTGAAAAGGTGAGAGAAAAGAGAGACTATGGTTTGCTTTCGTTGGAAGGAGAATTTAACTTATCTAAAATTCTGAAATGCATGTCATAGCCAGAATCGACCTTTCTTATCATGTCCCATTATGTAATTACAAGGTACACCGAAGACTACGAGGCAACTTCGTTGAAAGCAGATGGAGAGACAGAAGATGTAAAAGTAAATGAGATAGCCTCGAATCCTACGTTGTCCTACAGGATGCTTCATCGGTATTCTAATGAGTTTTTAGCTATTGGAGAAAACATCCGAGAAAATGCAGAACGAGGTAATAGGCACAGCTATTATTGTGTATCATGATGTGTTTGTTCAGGAAATATAATATTAACGGAATTGTGTCTTTATGGCTTATTCAGTATCATCGGAGATCGTGTACGAAGCAAAAGGCCCATATGATTTCCCTAGTGAATCAGATGCTCGAGACGCGATTGAAGGAATTTTGCGAATGCAATTTATGTACAACTTAAGAGCATCTGATGTATGAGCAAATAGTTCCTAATCCTATTTCGCAATTCCTCACGTCATGTCGTAAAAGATTATTGAAACGGAAAATGGAGAGTAACTTAATTCTGTGTTTTCTCTATATACGTAGCTTGCAGAAGGAATCATAGCTGGGGTCTCCAATCCAATTCGTCTAACTACACCTCAATGTCATAAAATTGCACACACGGCCAGGAGGAATAGGTTTTATACGATGGCTGTAGAATGGTTCAATGTCACACGTGTCCGTCTTCAAAATGCTACAGATATCGATCCCAGAGAGAGTGAACTTGTGAAAGAAGACGGAAGCATTCCTACAGCCGAGACGGTTTCTTCAGAGATTCACCAAACTATAGCCGAAGTATGAATTATGCAAGGCTTTTAGTGAGATTAAATATAAATAACGGATGAGTACGAATCAGCTGACTTACTTCTTTCCAGCACAACAGGAATTTCCAAGAAGCGTACAATGCTGGCCATGAACACATTTACATCTCGAAGATTAGGAAACCGAATCTCACTTCACTTCCTAAAACTTACAGAGATTATCTGATAGAAAACATGACTGGAAAGAGATTGAATGACAGCCATCATGACTACTTCCTATCTGTTTTTGCGGACCATGTCGCGCTGTGCAATGGAGCGAATTTTCAGGTTGGTCACTATTGTTCAGTTTTCTTGTAGATTTATTATGGTTTCATGAGTGCTTAGTGCTTACTAGTAGATGAGCTGATACCGTATTATTCTGAGAGACTGGGTTTTTTGCAGACTGAATCTGAGAGAAAGAAGCTGAAATGTTGGTATGACACGAAGAAAAATCCATATTGGACCATAAATCCAGTGAAGACAGAACTTCTCAATTCTAATCCTCCTGTTGTGCAAATGTACGACATGATCAGCGGCAAATGGATGAAGTATTTTAAGAATTTGGCGTACTCCCAGCTGGACAGGGCTCCTTCGGGGCCCAACGCTACGCCTCGCACAGCTGCATACGCCTGGTTTCACGACAAAGATATTCCTGAAGCTCCTATTTCCAGAAGACTTGAACTCCTTACAGGACTCAATGTGCGGGGATCTGCGGCTGCTGAAGCTTTGCAAATTGCAGCGTATTCGTTTGGGGGACACGTAGAATTACATTATGACTCGGTTAGAATTTGGATTAATATTTGCGTGAATAGTCTGAACAAAAGTAATTATTGAAGATTGTGTTATGTCCCAGAAAGGTCCAGATGACTTGAACCCGGATCCAAAAGGAGACAGAGTCACAACATTTCTAGCATATGCAAGTTAAAATATCAAAAAAACTGTTGCTTTGATTTTGTTGAAATTAAACGGTTACTAAATTGCTATATCAATGTTGTATGCAGCTGAATGATGTCGAGCAAGGAGGTTTCACTGCATTCCCACGCTTAGGATTCCACGTCAAACCCGTTATGGGTTCTGCCGTCTTATGGTACACGAACTTGCAGAATGGAGATGTAGATCCAGCTACAATTCATGGAGCGTGCCCTCTAATTCATGGACATAAATGGAGTAAAAATTAAAAATATAATTTAGCATCATTTCTACCTTTACCTAATCAATTATTAAATTAGTACTAATAATCTTAAATCTTGTGTAAACCTTGCAGTTGCGACTAAATGGACACACGTGAACCAAAACATATTCAAGAGACCTTGCGCCTTGAATCCAGCCTTATAACAAATATTATTAAAAAAAATTAAATTGAAGACCAAATCTTATGATTTAATTGCACAATTAGTACATAAATAAAATTATTTGCTCCGTTCCGAGACGATTTCGAAACTTCTGGTTCAAAAAAGTGAGACAACAGCACAATGGCTATTGTGTTGCAGAAGTTGGAGAGTCGGAGTAGAGACGAGAGCGAGCTCTGCGAAAGAAAAGAGGAACTGTCTGCTGGGCTTGGCTTTTACCCCGTCCGCCCGTCCTCCCTCTCCTTCTGTTCAGTCGCAGTTTAGTAGTCTTTGGGTATAGACAAGGAAGCAGTTTTGTCGACAGAGTTTAATTAGTAGTAGGAGGGAAGCGACGAATTTTTTTAGAGTCGAATTATTTGACGGAAAGTCGAAGGTGTGCCGACGGCCAGGTAAGTTTGTCTCGTCACTTTGTTGTCCTCATCTGTTGGTGTCTCCTCCACCACATCCACAACCAACACCTCATCACATCAGCGCATCCATTCATCCACCTTGTCGACGCGTCGACTTTAATTATTCGACATCGACACCATCTTCTCCTGTACTGCTACTAAGGCTCCTACCGCTACTTACAACCCAACTTTCTAATTGCTCGATTGATCGACGTCGAAAATTCATCATCTCGTAGTTCATCTTTTCACCAGTCGTCACTGCAGGCTCCAAGTACAACCTCCTCGGAGAATTAGAAAAACAAAAAGCGTCGACTTTCGACGTATTGAATTGTAGAACGTTAGCCCCTCATCTGTCCCTGGCTTACGGTCAGCTCAGCGCACGGGTTCGAGCCTCAACAAGCTCGACTTTCGACTTCAACGTTCATCACATCGTCAGTCAGTCACCTTCGCTCTGCATCAACAACACACGTTCTCTTATTTATTTGTATTTATTAATTTTACTATTTTCTGTTTTAATTGGTTGGTTGGTGTTGATTTCAGGATAATTTGACTTACTGACTTGAAAGGATTATTTTAAATATTTTATAACTACAACTCAGTTTTGAATTCTTTAGCCGTTCTGCAATTCGTGTTCGTATTTATCTTTATTTTTATGTTTCTTCGTTTCGTTTGTGAACTGTACAGTGAGAATCAAAATTCATTCTAAACTTTAACTTATGATTTTGGGCAGTTGATTGTGAATTTTCATTCATATAAATTCAATGTACTTGTAGGGTTTCTTCTTTCGTGGTGCGTGTAGAAATAGAAAAGGTCTTCAGCGGCGACGCTATCATCGTCCACATCCGCACCACCAAAACCCTACCTACCGTCACACCACTGACCACACCCTTCTTGTTGAATGTCGCTTCCTCCTCTTCATGTGTCGATGTAGACAGAATACTTCAAATCTCAAATGTGTGTCGAAACGTGTCGACACAACATCAACTCAAACCATGCACGTCAGAAATGTAGACTTTCACTTCCCCTGCGCTGCTCTCCTACCGCCTCCCCTCTACTTGGCTGCATTGTCGCTCCTGCTTCCTACAGTCGATCAGTCTTCATCGACCGGTTTCGACCAGTCAGTCAGCGACTTAATTCCACCCACACACGTCACCTACCAACGGCTGACAGAGTGAGCTTTTCAAGTTAAAATAGATAAAAGGAGGTTGTTTAATTGACGAGAATGATGGTGAATTATTATAATTATGTTTATATTATTTTAAAGTAAGAATTGATTATTTGCCAGAGAGCATCTTCTTCACGTCAGGCACACAGTCAGCTCCTACTGCTACTCTTCTGACAACCACCACTCATCCATCTTTGCGTTTCACTTCTGTCCTCCTCAAGTATTAGTTCAGATTGTTCAGAATCTCAAAATTGAAAAGATGAAAAGTCAATCAGTCAGTCCCTCCTGCCGAGCACTCTTCTAAGACTTCTCCTCTTCCCACTTCTACAAGTGAAACGCAGAGTCGATTAAAATGTTCTTTTATAATGATACACAGACAACTGAGCTAAGATGTCAAGACATCAAGAATGGGATGTGAGGTGCAAGGTCTATGTTGGAAACTTGGGAAATAACGCCTCGAAAACCGAACTGGAATCTATCTTTTCGAACTATGGACCGTTGAAAAATGTGTGGGTAGCTAGAAATCCACCTGGATTCGCATTTATTGAGTTTCAAGATCCCAGAGGTAAATTAGTTGCGCAATTTAAGATGTGTATGTGTACTTATGTTGTTTAAGCTTAATAATTCAAATGTGTTGTATTCAATTTATTATTTCGATTTGTAGACGCTGAGGATGCGACAAGGAACTTGGATGGAACAAGAATCGGTGGAGTACGAGTTCGTGTTGAAATGTCAACAGGACGAACACGCGATCGTCGTCCACCTCCTCGTGGAGGGGATCGTAGGGGGTCTAACAGGAGTCGCTCCAGATCTCCTCGAGGACGCGGAGGACGTAAATCTTCTTACAGCCGAAGTCCATCTCCACGTACACGACGGTCAAGATCATATTCGCCGAGGCGAGGAGCAGCACGAGATCGATCGGTCTCTGTCAGCGACTGAAGTACGAAAAACAGACATGTGGTCAAAATGCCCGACACAAATCAAATCGGCATATTGAGTACCACGTTAATTCATAATCATAATAATTAGATATATATTCCATTTACAAAGTGTATTTTTCTTCTGATTTGTCTCGATTCAAGAAGTAACTTTCTAATTAAGTGTATAGACACCTTCAGTACTACCTCTCCTAATGCCACTTCGACTTCAACTTTAGGAGCCTCAGGACTACGAAAAGGATAAGTTCAATATTATCTTATTTTAGCATAATGAATGGGTCTCGTTTCTCTGCAGACGAACTTCAGTTGTTGGCGTTTTTGTATTTACATTAATTGCAGTTGGAATAAAGTTGCTTCAGTTAACGAATTGATCAGTTTTAGATTGAATTTACATTTAGTATTGGCACACACTGCTTATAATATTGATGCACGAATTCTGATAAGTGCGAACGAATCGGATTTGTTTACGACTAAATCAAATGGTGGTGAGATGATCGATGATGATGGAGCATGGAAAGTGGATTATGTAGAATCAGGAACAAAATGAAGATAATGTAGTAGTCCAATAATCCTTTTAAACTCGACTATTGATTGCATACAAATCTTATCTGGTTTTGTTAACACTGATATGTGTGTGATGACGATGAGCTGTATCTCATTTTGCCACTTGATGAACCCAGAGACGACTATTTAATTGTAAGTGATTCATTTACGAGTGCGAGTGAAACGTCTTTGCAGAAAATCATTAACCTTTCAGCGCTTGTCTGCAGTAACCTCATTTAGTTTAACATGGTTTCTCTGTGTCCACATCTAATCGAAGTCTACTTCGACAAGACTCATGAGGTTTTGAGCACTTACGAAGCCCAGATTCTGGAGCAAGTCTCGTATGGCCACATCGCTGAAGGACTTATTTTCCGGAAAGTGTTATCTCAAGCTCAGAGTGAGAAAATTTTACTTCTGTCCAATGAAACTCATCAAATGGCTGAGACAATGGAAATCGTAAAGAAACGGTAATGTGATTATGATTTAAATTACAAAGTGTGCATAGGTTTCAAAGTTTTCCATTTTGGCAGGGTTTGGGGACTTGAGAACTTCATTATTGTTCTGATGGAAGAAAAATGCAACCCTTGGCTTGTCGAGAAGCTCCACGAGTCGTATACTCATTATCTTCTGGTGGAGATCAAGAAACAGAAAGCGCTGGAATGTGACTGCCCAACGGAATCAACGCTGATGTCAACTTTAAACAAGCAGTGGATGACATTTCTCAAAACTGTCGACAAAAGTAACAATAATAATGTTATCTCAAATAATATATCTATTCTTGACTTATTATAAAATACATATTGTAGTTTGAAAATGTTTTCTGTACAGTTTTATATGACACTGGAACTTCTATTGGATTTGTGAACCAAACAATATTTCCCACAGGAAATCTTCTGTCGTTTATAAATGACAGACTACCTCTTCCGAAAAGGCTTCGAGCTCCGCAAAGATTAGAAATTGAATCGTCAGATCCATCAGTTAAGACTGTTTTGAATGACAAGATCCTCAGTTTGGATAGTGCGAAGCATACGAAGGCTTTAGAGTTCTCTGAGTCTAAACAAAATGAAACATACAGCACCGCTAACACTGCTACTGTTGCCAACAGTGTAAAGGAGTGCGTGGCTAATTCAGAATATTCGGAATCGGAAGGTATTGCTATTATGAATTCTATCAGTTTGCTTTCTGTCACTGTCACTTCAGATTTTTAGTTCTCTGTGATTCATAGAAACGGAATTCTCTTCCACATCGACATCTGTCGCGCAAGAAAACGAGGAAAGTTGGGAATTACAGTCAGATGACGAATTTGACGTCGAGAAGCAAGACTTTCACTTTTCTAGGAGCAAAAGTGCAAGTGCCGAAGCTCTTTATCGCAAAGATATAACAAGTTTGCTGAATTTCCATGATTTGGGTGATGAGATGCTGGAATGGGATGAGGAAAACGAGACTCCAGAGTTCACCAACCAAAGTTTGCTGATAACTTCACCTCTGGCAATGCCAACCTTTGATGCAGGCACTCAAACTACCACTTCAACTGAAACTAAGTGAAGTCATCAATTAAGGAGTTACCTTATTTATATTATTTCATATGATATGTGTAAAACATTATCCATCATTTCGTTGACATCTCTGCGTACTGTCATCTTCCGATATTATGTAATTTTTAGTAAAGTACCTTTATTGTTTTTATTTAACCCGAGTTGAAACATGGCGTTGTCGTGTTTCTAGTTATTGAAAAAGTTTCACCTAAATGCATACTGTACCAATTTGATGATGCTGAATTCTACTTACAAGCAGCCGGGCATCATCTTGCTTGTCTCTTTTTGGTGCATTGAAAAAATCATACTGTGGGTATGAGGGCATATATGCATATGCTTCGAATGCTTCAAAGTTGCACTGTACAAGATAGTCTATTTTTAGATTTCAAGCATGCGATTTCTGGTAAACAGCATTGCATTCGAATCCTCACGAACTAAGTAATTTACTTCAATAATTTTTTTAGGAATAAATATAACCTGTACAGATTTGCATTCAGTGGGTTAAGAACTTACTACCAATACTACCACTTAACTTTCATTATGGGGAGAAAAAGGAATACCAACAAGAAGGTTGTAATAAAGTTTAATTAATTAAAATTATCTTGAAATAAGTTTCTTCAGCTTCCTTTGAATTATATAGGCTGATGAGATCGGTTTCAGCGTCAGATCAGAATATTTCATATGCGATAAATCCCCAGTTTACGGGAGGTGAGATACAACTTTGAGTTTAAACACTATTTCTATCTCGAGCTGTTCCGTAATAAAATTTACGTAATTATTCATTCTTAACCCTTGCATGCAGGTACTTGAAAGCAAAAACTGATATTCCAAGTGGATCTATAATTTTGAAAGAAAAATGCA
>JAQGAC010000295.1:0-29267 GCA_034696585.1 Isotomurus maculatus
GGTCAGAATTACCCCAAAACATTGTAGGGTAAATCCCATAAGGCCAACTACCCCATACCTAGAAATTCCCCCTACAAGTTTGACAGGTTTTTATACTCCATCAAATGATTGTTATCTTTGTATGTAAAAACTAGTGGGCTCTTAGCACCTTCTTAACTTATTCGTGCTTGTTCATCATCACATCACCCAAGTTCTTTTTCTTGTTGCACTCATCGTCAATAATAATGTGATGAGAGATTGCTTCGTGTAATTATTGTTTCAATCAAGCCACGAAGAAGGCAATTATTTAAGGAGAAGTCATGTTCGTCCGATACCGAAATGTTTAAGTGTGGATTTAGAATAGTTTGGGTGATAGAATTCTAGTTTCTCTAGTTTATTAATTTCATATTAATGTACAGGTGTGATATACGAAGCAGTCTATGTAGTGAAACTCAAGTTAGGAATATGAAAGAAAAGGTTGCGAATGTTGTGATATACAATTTGCCTCAGATGGAATAACTAGAGTTACAATTTTACACTGCGTGTGTGTGTCTTTACAGCAAGTGAATTGCATGCAGACGTGTCGGTGTCTTGAGTTGCATCGAGATTTGATGAGATGAGGGTGAAATAAAGTGTAGAGACGATTTCTTTTGAAAAATGATAGCGATTTATTTATCGCTGGAGCGTTGAGGGTGAAGGGGCCTTTTTGGACGTTGGAGTAGATGAGTCGTGTAAGAAGAATACTGAGGAAAAAGGTGAATGTATATCGAGCTAGTTACACGAGATAGGAACGCACAATTAGGCACAGACATGGTCTATTTATCTCTATTCTTTTCTATTCAATGTGAAATCTGGAGATTGGGTTTTCTACACTCGCACGGATCATCACTACTGAAATGCTTCACACTTTGGAACGTCACTAAGTAATGGGATTCTTCCACCAGAACCAAATAGCAAAGAGTAAAGGTGTTCCGTGTGTTGGGGAAGAAAGTTGGAGAGGTGAATCACACATGTTATTGCTTTGCTTGTAGTCACGTAGTCCTCCACAAAATTCTTTATACTTTAACCTTAACGAAACACGGACAATAGAACAGAAGACTATACACTGCAGGAATGTGTTGGTGTCTTGAGTTGTGTCAATTGGTAATGTAGCGGAACAAAGAGTAACAAATAACATGTTCTTAGTCTTTGCACGGCCAAGTAAGTTCATGTCAGCTAATCATCATGAGTCACTCAGTGTGATCTGGACATCTTGGAAGTTGTGGAAGAGAAGGCGAAGGCAGCAGCCTCCTTTTGTCATTGCGTGGAGGCTTCTTTACATTTTCCAGTAGGGAGGAAACGGTGAAGAGAATGGGACAAATCAAGTGGAACAAAGAGTAATGACGAAGTCCACAATATAGTGCTAATAGATTGGAAGGACTCAGCCAACAGCCTGGCACAGTGTGAGATAAGTGTACAAAGTACTTGTATATACACGGAGACTTACCCCAAGGGTTCTAAGAGAGAGTGTTCCGATGATACGCTTGTCACTGCCATTGTTCCTCTGGAGAAGTATTAATCTTGTCATTTTGGTGGGTAGGAACAAATTGTCTGGTTAAAGTAGATCACAGGGCACAAGGAAGAAAAGAGCTTAGGCAAAAATACGAATTGCTGGGGATGTGGATATCTCCGTATTGTCTTATGAGATGCAAGCTAAGCTGAAAGAAGTAATGATGACTTCTTCTTCTACAGTTTCTCGTTGTCGATTGTCGATACAAAAAAGTTGTACTTTGTGACTCCACGTTATCTTTCTTCCTTGAAGGGAATGTGTAAACGCTTTTCTCCTTCTGATAAAAGCTGCTCGTGAAGAAATGGGGATTTACTTCAAGATGGGATTTTATGATAAAAGCTGAAGTGCTAAAACACGGGATTAATTCTTTGGGACGAAGTGAGAGAGAGCTTGGCAGTTTTAAAGACTTTTTTGTGAATCTCCTACAAAATCTTACTATGCGCTTGTTCTGCAGTTTCATGAGGAATTTGTCAAGTAAGGTGCTTTTCAAGGAAAAAGTTCTGTATGTTGTATCTTTCTGTGCTGAATCTATTCTGTGCGAAAAGCTGAACAGTCACGACATTTTTTGGTTTTAGAGAAAATATGTAAAAACTTTTAATAACAGGTTACGGCATCAGTTTCATCTTAAGATTCTGCAGGGCACACGTTAAACGGGTAGTTCATTACGAAGGAGATTATTTGCCTTCACCACACTAAAAAAACAATTTGTAACGATGATTGTGTAACTTTGTTATATTTTGTGTTTGTATGTTATTTTTGGCAAACTCGATAAATAAGCATTTGGTATGTGTGGAGTCCAGTTTAATTTCCTCGTGATTATTCTCACTTGTGCATCAGGATTACTGTGGATAGAATGGAGGATTAGATTAGCGTTCAATTAGACAACGAGTAACTGTCGTTCATCCGTGTAGGCAGTTCCAGTTATTGGAGAGAGTTCACGTGAACTCTAATTTGGTTCGGTAATGTTTACTTATGAGACGTGGATAGTCACGGAAAAGTAATTGGATGCCTAGCAAATAACCCGAATGGTGAAAGTTGATTGGAAAATGTAACTCTGTGGTGGGCCCTTCTGCTTCTTCACGTTCACTACGGTTGACGGTTGCATCACTTTCACCGACATACAAACTTTCATCGGCCTTTTGTGACATGAAAATTAGAAGGCTGAACTACTTTCTGTCTTTTTGTAGGCATAATTGATTGCACAGAGAGCGTAGGAATTGCTATACGGTGTGTAGATTGATATGGTTGTGATTCATGAATATTCGAAGGTGCTTAAGAGGTCCGTTCAAATAAATGGAACGAGGGTTTTAGTTTAGTAGTCTCTCTCTCGTCTACTGCCTCGTTAAGGCAGATAGGAAGGGCGTTGTGCAAGAAGATGGAGGAATGTTTGGAAGTTCACGGAAATGTGGAGCGCCAGAAGAAGTAGAAAAAAGAATTAATTGATCGAAAGAGTGAAGGAGAGTGTTCGTTAAACTTTCTCTTTGAAAGCAGGAGACGATGGAGAAACAGGAAGTGTATCACATGCAAGTTTGACGAAGTTCTGGAGGAAAGTTGAAGTGGCTTAATTGAGCTGGTGATGACGAGAGGTTGAGAGAGGCGTCAGGAAATTAAGAGTTGCTTATTCGCATTTTCACTGATCTTGAAAGCCACGTTTACAGCTTACGGCCTTTCTTCTCAACCACTTGTCACGAACGGTGAACGATGAAGAACATGGCGAACGACGCCCTCAGTCAGAAACGCGTCTCTCGGCCCAAAGAGATTTTAAACTAACTAAGGACATGTGAAAGACGAGCTTCAAAGTAATTTCTACTTTGTTCTGCTTCCTCTTCTCTCTTTGCATTATTCAGATGTGCTCGTGTCCTTTGATATTTTAAGCTGGATAAATGGCCATGCAGCGTGCAGGGAAAGTATGAAGTATGTTGATGGCATGGCAGGTGCATTCCGGTTTAAAATATTTATGCAGGCTTGAATGTGTTCCAGTTTGAAAAGGAAATGGTGCAGTGGAGATGGGTTTAAGTTCTGACGTGTTATGAGAAGGGATGGAAGTTAAAAATAAAGTTGTAGGGCTCATGGAAAGGATGCTGTGATGGTTGTAGACTAATTAAGGCGTAAAATGTGAATACCTGTCCGTGGAATAATGATTGGCTTCTTTTCCGCCTCGTTGACAGGATTGCTATTCACAATTTAAGTGAGAGGAATAGAAATACACGTGCAGGACAAATAAGAAGAACACTCGGAGTGAAAGAAAGTTGAGATGAATTCATTTAGGATATCAATTTTTCGTATACTTTCTCCACGTGAGGCAGACATGATCTTGACATTTCTCCATTCTTTGGAGGTTTTGAAGCGAATGGAATAAGGAGAACAAATCTATTTTGCTGAATAGGGTGACAGACAGGGAAATGGATGAGGAGATCGAATGACTACCCTTTCAACCTTCGTGTTTTATAGTGTGTCGTTCATTTGTTGGCTGGTTGAAGTTATTGCAGAAATATGAGTAGCGTTTTAATGACAAATAGCTTTGTATTTTTGTGCCGTGGTGAATAGGAAGTGACAAGAAATGAAATGACAATCTGCGAAGTAAAGACTGTCAGGAACGGAAATTACATATGGATAAGATTGTTTGTTTGGCTGTGTATGCAGAAAGTTGATGACAGCTCACCAGCCATTCTTTTGTTCGTTGGGTCTCTCATTTCATCCTGAGGGAGACAGTATACCGTGTAATAAAATATTGCTCTCACTTTCACAGTTTCTCCGTCTAATTTCATGCTATTCGTATCACTTCAGACTTCACCCAACCAAATCTGAGAGAAAGGAAGGGAAAAGGATAAAGGGAAGAATAAGGAAGAGAGAGTTTGTAAATCTGCGTTATATGATTCGCCTGTCTCTTCTTACTTTATTGTGCGTAGGATTTATTTATAAATCTCCGAGTTTGCTTAGAGCTTGAGTGAACTGTCATAACTTTCTCACTAAAGCTGTTGCAAATTTTTATGTTTTGTGCTTAAGTGCATGAATCTCGGGGAAGTTGCTAATCCATGGCGAATAGGAACTGCGGGTGGAGTGTTGGGATGCTGGGAAGAATAAGAAATCATGAATTTTTGTGCTTTAACATGAATTCTTTTCTTGTTGATGGTGGGAGAGAGATATTGTGTAGTGTTATTATGAGCATGACATTTAGCAGACCGACTTTAAGTAGCTTTTTGGACACATTTTATGGGTTTCTTTTGGTACATACACACATTGTTCCGGAGGATGAGAGACTTCCTTGTGAAGTCAAGAGAGACGGAAAATAGAACATAAAGGAAACGCTTAAGAAGATGAATTACATGGCATAACACATTAAGTTCAGAGAAATAACGCGTGGCTGCTGGACAATGAACAAGTGGAAAGAAAAATTTATCGATTTTTGGGTAAACTGATTAGAACTGGTGAGATACGTTTTGTGTGTGATTTCAAGTGTAGTAAGTTTTATCTGAAGTACTATACTCTCATACTCCTCAGTAATTCACATATTACTTGACTTGGAATTGGATACAAGTATATGCTTGGATTCAGACCTACTACTAATTTAATATTTTGTTGCTTGAGTTTTCTGTTGACCGTCGCACAAATAACCTATAAGCATTAATTGAGTTACTGCTGAATCTCCCTTAGAATGAATTCTATATAAATATTATATTCTTCTCATAGATACAATTAAGAGATATTTCGCCCGAGAGAATTCGTGTTGTACGGGACGGATGGAGATTGAGGAGATGTTTACCAAGTAAATTAGGAAATGCACCTTCACATCCAGAGAACGAACTGCGTACATGTAAGAAAAAGCCCGAGATGAATAAAGACTGTAATCTAAATCATTTACAAGACAGAAGAAAGTCCCAGGACTTTTCTTCTTGAGGCTCTTCTTCTGCTACAGACACATACGAAGATTACAAGAGCCATTTACTTTTTTTAGGTCGGATCTCTCTCTCCTTCCCATTCCTTGACTTATTCTGTGTGTAGTCCTCACATCACATCATAGCATCATAGTTCTTACGAAAGGCCAGGAGCAGACAAAATAAACTCTCATGAAGTTATTACCGTACAAACCTACGTATTATTATTACAAAAGCAAACGTCTTTGGAAAACAGTGTGTGTATACAGTAGACTGTAGAATAATTCTGTGAAGAAGAAGAATGACGGTGGATTCTTTACCTGGGGGATATCTAGGACAGGTACACATACATTTTCCGGAAGGAGAAAGATATTAAGCACAGCAATGATGAAGCCTGGTGGGTCTTGATGAACCCGTTTGAGGTTGTCTGGATGGATGAGATCGTTAGAGAGAAAGAAAGTATGTAGTCAGTAGAGAAGTGAGGCTAGATAATCATATCTGCGCCTTTTTACACCAGGTTTCATGGGGAGGCGTTCATCGTTATTTAGTTGTGGTTGAAGTAGAGGAAGAATGCGTTGGAAAGGAAGTGAAAAGGTAGTTGTATATGCAATTCCTCTGACTACGACCACCAGCAGCAGCTCCACGAGGAAAGGAAGGAGAGAAGCTATGTGGCATGTATATTCCATGTATAAGTAAAAGTAAGCATTACGAACAAAACAAGTCCTGTGGGACAAAGTCTACTTTTCCTTTTCAATTAGAGAGAACGCTTTCCCTTGTGTGTAGACATTCCTTCAAACCTTTTAAATACAAGGTAACCTTTGCATACTTGGTGAAATAAGTTTCGTGAACTTTCTCTCTCCGTGATTGAGCAGAGCAGATGCAAAAACCCAAGCTGAGGAACTGCTGTGCTAGTCAGGCAGCCACACGGCAGTCTCTGTAGATTCTCTGTAGACTCTGTAGATTCTAGAATCTAGACTCCCTGGACTTAAAGAGTTCGTACAGTTTCAAACACATCCTGCGGAAAGGTTGTTAGTTGTGGTTACTCGGGTGAATTCTGACGGTTCATATGGAACTTCATTTGACCTGAGAGCATCCAGACGTATTTGATGTGGCTAAAATGTTATGCGCTTCTCAGGAATTGTATTAAATATTCATTATGCCTTATGGTTACGTAATAATGAGCAGAGGCTGGGCGTGTTTTTGGAAATCGAGTTTGTGTGTCCTCATGCAAAGGGATTTCGTAATTTAATGTTTGGAATGTTTGTAGGGAAGAATTGAAAGGTCCTGGACGGTCCAGCTTTAGGATAGAATGGAATTAGAACACACACTAGTGCATTGTTTGGGGTTGAAGTAGCTTGTGGGTGTAAACCAGATGAAGAAGAGAGCTGTGGGTAACGAATAAACAACGGATAAGAAGTTTGGAAGAGAATCACTTGACTCTCGACTCGTTAGAAAAATAGAGAAAAGACTGTGAGGAAATTTAACCTGAGGGAGGATGATAGTGAAACACCACACAGGTTTTTTCTGTTTGGGACTTTTTTGGTATTGTTGGCTGGTCTTTAAGAGAGAAATCAAACCAGGTCATCTCTTTGGTATTATTGAAGAGGAGAGAGAGAAATCAGTAAAGAAACTAGAGAGGAAGAATAAGCCACGAGGTAAACCAAAGTAAACGAGATTCTGTTGGTGGGAGTCTTTTGCCTTGCGGGCAGCAGTGACAGAAACACGAGCAGTTTGAGAAATTGTCTTTGAAGGATAACTTCTTTGGGACTTGCATGGCTACCTACGCACTTGACCTGACTTGCACAGTGTCCCTTCCTTCCGGTCTCTCAAATCAGCTGTTGGTTTCGTTACGTGAATGGTGAACACAAGATGATCTGTAAGAAAGTAGCTGGGAGGTTATTGTGGAGAGAGAGTATTAAGAAATAACAATAGCCGAGGTAAATTCACAGTGAGCTTTGTTATGAATAGCTGGAGGGTGGGAGCGGAGAGAGATAGGATTTTATTTAAGGGAGTTGTTAGTACAGATGATGTTATTAAGGAGGCTGGTGGAATAGACGGCGGAGTGTCATTAGCTACAGGAAGTGAAAGTAAATATGGAGAAAGTGGAGTTGTTAAAATGTAAATTGGGAAATTATTGATTGGTCTTGTTGGAGAGAAGGAAGCTGGTCGTCGTAAGGGAAACGGAATCACGTAAGAATGAAGAAAGGGTCCTTCGTCTTATGGACTATGTAATAATGTGTATCCATCCCCTTTCTTCTTCTTATTCCTCCGGCTCATAAATGTTCTAATGATGGTAGTTGGTGTAGTAGGAAGGAGAGTAGAGAGAGAGGACCGTCTCATGAATCCCGACGGCTTATTAGTCCTCACAGATAATGGATGGAGGTCTTGTGCTCTGAATACTTAAGCACCTTATTCATTTCCAATCCGAGCCGCACGGCACGGCAGTCTTGAGACCTTGAGAGACGGATGACGGGGAGGAGGCTGCTTGAAGTTGCACTGGTGTGTGTCTTATTTCCTAAGCTTTCACAGTGTCTCCTCATTTGGAGAAAGAAATGTCTTTCTAGGCGTACAATCCACTTAAGTTCAGTTAGTTAGTCATCTGCTCCTCGCTTTTACTTTCTCTCTCAACTCATTGGACATAAGTTTGATTTTAAAACTACGGTGGGTTGAACAGTTCAACTCTTTGCCAGTCCTGAGGAAATGGATGCAACATCAGAGGAAATTAACAGACAAGACCATTGCCAAGGTTGGATTCTTCTTCTGGAGAGAGTCTTGACAGAAATCTTCGTGTGGAAGAGATTGAACTTGAAAGATATTAGTTTCAGTGTAGTTCTTCAGTTAGAAGAGAGACAAACAGCGTCTTCTTCTCTGAACTTTTGGGATGGAGTTGATGATGAAGTTTTGAGTGAAACTTAATCCCATCGCGATCAGTTGGCAGTGTGGGTGGAATTGGAATTTGGAAGGAATAAATAAATGCGTGCGAAAGGAAATAAAATACATAGTCAATTAATTAGATGGCCTGCGACTAGACGTGTACAAATTAAGGATTCTATTGCCACGTCGCCAGGAATTCTTTTTATCGCAGGCATCTGTGTATGCGCGTATGCCGTGTAAATGAAATAAAAGTGGGGGAAGAAGAAGAAGTGTTAGATGGAATGTGAAGGTGTAATAATATCAAGATGAAACTACAAGAAGGGTTGATCTTGTTAAATAAAGTTATGTAATGCATGACTTGGATCATCCTGTCGTTATCATCATTTTAAATCCAGACTTGTGTGTATTTGTGTGTGTGTTATCTGCGGGGAAGTTTTTCATCTAAATTCTAAAATAGGGGAGAGAATTACACTTTCCTAAGTTTTTTAACACACTCCAATCTTTCATAATCACGAAGTGTATATTTTAATGCAGTTTTTCCCCGGAAAGTATAAAAGTATAAAAGTACAAAGTACATTGTACTCTTAACTCTTGTGATGTGGCTTAAGTGAGTTTATAAAGTTGGGAAATTCACGCGTTCTTTAACACGCAATCTGAACACTTTAAAGTTTGTGGCTGTCTTTGGGTAATTTATCTTTGAGCATGAAAGCTTGCTTGTGCATCTGAGGAGTTGTGGTTTGGTGTAATCCCAAATGTAGTGGAGAAGTAGTGAGGAACACTCATCGTATGAAATACAAAGGGAAAGTATTATTGAAGTTGAAGCGATGGCTCTAAAGAATAAACACCGACATCAAATGATGATAAGGGGATTGTAATACCTTGCGGCAATCCTTTTCTGATTTCTCATCGTCTTCATCTTTATTCAAAGGACATTTTTTGTTGCCCCTCGGTGAAGTCTCCTTAATGCAATAATGCATCATGTTATCCAATTTCGGAGGAAAAAATACTCAATCACATCTTCAGAATTGAATTGACATGGGGGCCAAAAGACTCTTCTCTCAGCTCGGATGTGAGAAAAAATGTATTCTCTTGTGATCAAACGTGCTGCATAAAAGTTAAGTAGGAGTTTTGTAAGTTGTAAGTAACTTTACTACCAGAGAGACCAGACTAACAGCAGACACGTTGGGATTTCATGTTAGGATGTTGTTGTTTGTTATTGTGCCTTCAATATTATTATTGTTTATGCTGAGTCAAAAGCAATTCATTCGAGACTTGTAAATCTACTTGGCTTGTTGGAGTTTTGGATATCTCGGTTGTGTAACTTCAACCTGTGAGACTGTGAGACTTATCTCCATCCATTAAAAGAATAATAGAATTTGTAGTGAAGTATTGAATCGTATGCAAGACGAATCGATGTAAATAAAAAAAGCTACGGAAAGAGCAGAGCAACTAACACCATCCCTCGTGAATATTCAATGAGCTACGTCGTGTTTTCTCCTCTTTAAGACACCCTCGTCATATTTTGAAAAGAACCTTCTTGCCAGTTTTAAACTTGCATGAGAAGAGACGTAGAGAGTCCCCAGGAGTAAAAAGTCTGTATTCACTAGTTACCTGCGAACGAATGATAAATCTTGCTCAAAGTCATTCAATTATGTAATTTTTTATTCATATCTACTGGAAGGCAGAGGGTCAATTGGATTGCAGATTATATAAGAGAGAAAGAGATATGTGTATAAATAAGTGATAGCTATACGGTTATGTTGTACGGGCTGCCAGAAAAAATTAAGGATTACGTTAAGTTCAAAATAAATGCTATTGTTATTCAATTTATTACGTGAATATTATAATACTTACGAGTCAATGATAATCAAGCTCTTGAGGATTCAAGGCCCACAGGCCAAAGGCCTAGGTGATCCGATTTTTTAATTTCACATCAATGAATTCTACATTTTACAACTACATTCTTTACATCTGTCTAATGTCGTGAGTATATAAAACTTACCTATTTTCAACATGATTCGTTTAAGTTTAACTTTTGAACACAAATCAACACACCTTTTCTACACAACTAAGACACTGTTTACCGGATGCTTGGTAATTTATGCGTACGTCCATGTACATCATCATAAGACACATGTTGAATGGAAGTCGGTATGTATTCCAATTTAAGACTGGAGATGTGTATAAAAAAATGTACAAAAAAAGGAGAGTTAATCAAATCAATCATTTCCCTTATCTTTGGAGGGCCTGCCACTTCATGTGGTTGTACATTATTGCCTGAATGATTGATTAGCTAACGAGGGTCTCTCTCCTGAGAGGTTGAATATTTAACTTGACTTTTGACTGGGGAGCAAATTGATTGAAAATTTATTTTTCAGTATGTGTTCATTATACGCAATAAATAGTAATTTGAAATGGGGATAATTGACATGAATATTCGTAAGTTCGTGAGTTTAGTGAGTGTATAAATAATTCATGGGTTTTTATAGGAAGACGTGCATTCTGAGTCCCTGTACGTACACTAATGGAATTTAGAGTCTTAATTACATTTACATTTTTAACTTTATTCGATAAGATTAAGGCATGATGAGTAACATTCCTGCACGTCGGTGTGATGAGAATGGTTCATAACATTAGTGTAAGCAGTTGAGCGGACTAAAAATAACTTTGGTTCTTTAGTGTGTGTGTGTACTGGGTAGGTATGTGTATCATTGTGTGAGTGGCGACTTTGTCTTGGAATTGACTGGAGGACTTGGAATCATGTTGGCATGTTAATTAACACGCTCAGCAAGTCATTCCATCTCCCTTCATCTTGTCTGGAATGGTTTAAGCTCGCTTTTAATTCTCTCTTAAGGGTTTTCTATTGCTCTTGAATTGTGTAAGTGGTTGATTCGATTTGTTAAATATTTTGTGTAGTACACGTAATTAGTCTTCTGTATATGAGAATTATTGAACTAATAATTTTTAGTCAAGATGTATTTCCGTGTATCGATAAAGTTTGTTTTTAATATAATTGCAGAGAAAAAGATGCATTTAATATGGCTTATTGTGGACTGTATGGATTTCACAGTTGGATTAAAGTTTTGTAAAAGTCTATGTTAAAAGTTCGGAGTTTCATAGTTTTATCTGTTGATAAAAAACCTAAAGATTTGTTGTCGATGAGTCGCTTTGCAATTTTTAATAAGCAGTAAAAGCAAAACTCAATCAACTGCCTGGAATGAAAATATGCTTTGCGCTTTAATGCTGGAACTAGCCAAGTTGACACGGTGAAATAAGTTTGAACAGATGTTGCTGATCCGTAATGGAAGTGCTCACTCAGGCATACTTATGAAAAAAATGTCTCGAACCTGCCTCCTAAAACTATCAACTGTTTAGACACCCAGTAACATGGAAGACTAGTTAGTTTCATCGGAGTATTTCAAATCGATACCCTTTTCAGCCAGTGAGACTCGTCTGTCTCTAATGAAGTTGGCTCACAAAGTTTTTCACGGCTGTGACAATGACAACTGACATATGTACAATACAATCAGTTATACTTTCATGGAAGACAACTTTATTTATAAGACTGAGTGTCACTAGAACTAATACTGAACTAACTAGTGTCTACACACACAAACTCAACGACGAGCAGTTGTCTGATATGTTTGAAATTTAGAAATGCACACACAGGTTTAATGACGAGATTTATTTGAGCTATAAATAACGCACTTTCGAATCAAAACGAGTAAAACTACTACTAATGTTAATCTTGGGAGATTTCCCGTATATGAATAATGAATATGCATGTTTCTCGATATTACGAAACCATTATCGTGTGTGGAAAGCTGTTATTGTCATTCGTATGCAAGGATGAACTTGTTATCAAATGCTATTAAGTCAGGAAAGGGAGTGAGATGATGATGATGAAGCAACATTATAGAAATGAATTCGATCCTAATGCAATCGAAAATCCAACAGCTTAACTCGTTTCGGCACTTTCAACAAAACTAAATATATGCGTATGAATGCATAAGCAATCTTGATCCTGTTATAAAACACTTAATCCTTGTGAGCAGTGAGCATCCCATTTCTCCTATAGAAGCATGTGTGCTTTTCTAAGGGAGGCTAGCTTATATATTAGATCCTTTGTGTCCGATTATTATTAGCATTTATCCATATTAGCAGTTAGATAAATATAGGAAATCCAATATAGATATACATTTATATTTAATCCATGCTGATTTAGCCGTCTTTTTAGAGCGAACGGAGTGACAGAGAAATGTATTATTCATTCTGTTGGAGAGAAAAATGCAAATGAAGGGACAGACAAGGCGTGTCTTATCTTATTACATCATATTAGTACTAAAGCTCTGGAGGTAGGTGAGCTAGGAACTCTTATCTGATTTCAATATTCATTTTTTACTTCTCTCTCTCGTGTGTGTGTGTGATTATTACAGCAACAATGTACTACATTATTACATTATCAAACTTGTAGATATTTTATCAGAGAATCAGATCGAAGTGGATTGTGATGTAACTCAATTTGAAAGTGGGGGTTGAATTTGACCAGCAGAGTGGTCTCTTATTGTACTTTCCAAGTTGTCTAAGATGCGATGGGGTTTATTTATGTGACTTGCTTAGCCCTTCAGCGTTTCTTGATAAAACGAGAGCATTGTATTTTATCTAGTGTAGAATTTCAAGGAATCTGGTTGACATCGCATTGGTATTCGAAAATCAACTAACGGTAATTCAGCCTGATACCATAGATTTTCAATACTGAACATGGTACTTTCACAATCTTCATTAAAAATCTAATTTATATACGTATTTAAAATCCTTAAATTAAGTAACACTGGCTGATGAATTTTACGCATAAGAAATATAAGAATCTCGTAAGCAATTCGTAAGAAATTAGTAATATTTGTAGAACTTGTAGTGAGCAAATCTGTGAAATGGTACTTACACTGAACGTACAAGCACTTTAGTACACACCCACATCACACTTGTAATGCACGGACATGAATTTACACTTCACCAGACACGTCTGTGATTTATGATCCTCTAAGGTGGGTTTCTCATGTTTGTGTAGAATTCAGAATGCAATCAAAATCTTTTCTTTAGCTCATTAAAAATCATTCTGCTCACACTACGAGAACATATACAACTTACATCGTCAGCCAAGAAAAAGGTTTTAAAATGCAGTGTCATAATCCAAAGTGTAAAAACACACGTTATTTTGGTTAGGTCAAAGTACTTTTATAAAGTTTGAAATCTTGAAAGCTTCTAAGCTTCCACGTGTGTGTGAACTAACACGTTTACTAATATTGATTAATTCACAGCTGAACTAATGACTTGAATAATGAATGAATTCTTAAACAATAAGACAGAGGGGTGAGTTGAAACAACGCCAAGTTGTGTATATTAATATTGTGTGTGTGCTTAGAACTTGGAACTCCCAATTTATCTCGTCTTCATGGACTCCCCTCTTAACTTTTCTTTGATTCAACTCATGTTGACTTAGCTTTGGTTAGTTAGACCCTCTTAAAGGAAAGAAGGAAGGGTGAGTGAGCAAAGTAGAAGGAGAGCATCAAGTGAAATTAAAATTGCATTCATTATCATTATTACTAAATCTGAGGAAATGTCAGTCTTGAAATTGTGTTTGAATAGTCTTCTCCTTTCAGCCTTATTGCTCATCTCTAGTGTCTCCCCTATTACCTAATTTATTGGTGTAGAGAGAGAGAGAGAATAGAGGCTCAAGTTTATACCCTCCACAAAGACGAGTTGTATTTTATGCACACTTACTGGGATGTGTCAAAGTTTAAGCCCAAGTGTCAGAGGAACCCGTAAGAATTGGTGGTGGTTGGTGTTGGGTGTGCTGGTAAGCCGGAGAGAGTCATTTAAAGATATATTGGCTCTTTTCAAAGCTAATATTTGCCCACAGCATGAAGTACACTGGGAGAATGATGACGAGAAGAACATGCTGAGGACGAACTCAACCGTTACCCTTCTTCATCATCAACTTTATTCATTTACATCTGGGAGTGTAAGATAGAGGGAATCCAATGGGAAGCGTGAAAGCTGTGTGGAGAGAACTCACAGAGAACCCTAAAGCCAATCTGGTGATGAAATGCAGTGGCTAAATGTGCATGGATTTATATGCATAGCTTCTTTGGGGTGTCTTTATTTTGGTGTGTTTCGCGAGAAGTAAATCTGAGTATCCAATATTGGGATGTATTTCTGTCAGGAGAAGGAAATTGGACCTGATTGAGAGCCCAAAATAGTGGGAATAGGTACAAGTCAAAGGGTGTTGTATGATGGTGTGAGGTTGGATTTTAGATTGCCCATTTCCGAGTGTTTCTACCACCACCAGCCAAATAAAGAGATGTACTGGTTGCCTCTTCACTTGTCAAAGAAGTTGTGGAGGGTCTGCTAAGGTTTACGATGAGGATATAATGGGATGCGTCCACTGTTTCCAACGATGTGAAGGGAACAGTCGAGTGGAAATGCGGTCTCTTCTCATTTACGGATGATTCGATTTTTCCAAGGGAAGACCACTGGCTATTCATTCATTCAAGAGTAAAATTGTATTTACTTTCCTCTTACTTCGACATCATTACTTTCCCTTAAATTTCATGATTTTCTAATGCATCGCAAATATTTTGGGGCTATTAGCTCTAATAAAAGTCTGAGGGGGTTCTAACGGTTCTAGACTAGAACTTCTAGTTCTTCGGCAGTTCGATATAAGGTTGGTTATCGTACTAGAAGGTGTTTGAGGTTGGTAGCAGTTGGATAGAACATATTGCTTTTTCTTTATGGAGAAGGTATATGATTCCTTTTTTCTCTCTATTTACTCGTAATTTTGAAAATATCTATACGCAAAGGAACCCAACAACTGAGCTAAGAGAGTTAAAGCTTCTTGTGAGAAAAAGTTCTGTGAGATTAGTGGATGGTTAGCAGTCGAGGGATTGCAGGAGTAGTGGAAGACTTGTATGCTAAGGTTGTTATAATATTCATCTTGGTGTGTGCTGTGTACACACTTATTTCACTTCCGAACTTTTACTCGTTTCCGTCAAGCGAATGACTAAACGGACTAAATAAGAGGAAGGCTGGGAGGAGGTTGTTGGTTGTGCGTTGTGTAGCGAGGATGTTGGTTCTCGTGCTTCATTCACTCACTCCCCGCAGTACTTGATGGTTAGTCAGGCCAATAAAGTCATGTCATGTCAAAGGAAGCCAGGGGAAAGGTAAATAAGTTGGCGTATTTGTGTTTGATGCAGAGGGAAAAGTAAAGAAAGGGTGGAAGGGTGAGTTGTGAAGTGAAATCCAATGATGATGATGAGGAGAGTACAGAGACACATTACATTATTATTGGGTTGAGGTAATACGCTGGAACGATCGGATTGGGACGACATGACAATGATGAGGAAGATGATGATGGCAGTGTAGTTGTCAGAAAGAGTTGTAGTGACTCACGTAGTCATTCAAACTACACGCAGTAGTACAGAGAGATGATTCGAGTAGTCGAGAATTCGAGATCGAGATGATGACTGTGAGGCGATTGAGTCGAAGTTGTCGAAGTTTATTCCGTGCATGTCGTCCTTCTTTTTGTGTGGATTGTGGATTGTGGATCGCGTTGGTAGGTTGTAGGTTGGCTGAGGAAGACTCTTGAGTTTCATAAAGGAAGAGCAATGCGTTTCATTGTCAACTGTCGAAGGAAGAAGTGGTCGGATCGTGTGGAAGTATGGAGGCACTTTGTCTTCACTCTGGAGAGCTTTCCATCCACAAAAAGAGAGATGAGTCAGTTTGACTGGAGAGAAGGACGCGAGGCTCCGCAGTTTGGCACTGAGAGCAATGGAAATGCCTTCTGGATATTTTGTGACTTTATTATTCTTTATTCTTCTGATCTGTGAACACAATGGGGAGAAAGAGAGTGAGAGGGAGAAATCTAGCACAAATCTAGAGACTATCTATGGACTCAAGTCTTTCTCTTCTCTTGCCTTGGGAGAAATAATGTTGTGTATAGGGAAGAAGGATATACAGGATGGATATAGATGTAGGGATGTTGGGTGGCTGAGTACACTTTGTAATAAAGTCTATTCAGCAAGATTTAATATCCCAAGTTGTTAGAAATGGAATGATGAGGAGGTTCCACTGGTTTCTTGTCGCATTGGCATTTGGTATAAATAGTGAGAATGATTGGGAGTTCGAATAAAAGATCGGGGAGGAAAGTACACTTGAGTCTTAAGCCTTTATTTCTCGCTTCCGGGATTTTTCGCGTTATTGGGTTCGTTAGCTGAATTTTTAAACTACTCATCCAAGATGAGCACATGTTCCGGAGGGATTGGGAGCCGATGATCTGATGGGAGCGTCTCTCTCCAATGTAAAACATCTGAAGGGCTTAGTCACTCGCTTGTAATAGCGAATGTTTGTACAGAGGAAGATGATGAAGAGTTTGGGAGGAAAGAACTGGTAGATTTCATTTGGTTGGGTGGTTCTTCTGTGTGTAAGTAGATAGATCTGGTGTGTATATAGTTCCTGCCGTTACGAATCAATCGGAAGTTTGATTCATGTGAGATGTGAGAAAGCGACTGTCAAGTGAAAGTTACGACACAGTTCAGTCAATCGTAGATGTATTTGTGATAGGTTTAGATCAGTTGATGTCTTGATGGCTGAAAGGGTTTTAGTGGCCAAAAATACCATATATGTGAGAATTTTTGTTGCGAAGAAAAATGTAGATGATTTTAAGCCGATGTTAATTAAATGAGGTAGTGGTATAAACGAAAACTTAATAGATTCTAATTTCTTTTATTATGTAAGTTTGAGTAGAATGAAGACAATCTCCTAAATAAAAATAGTTTTTGAAGGTGAGTTTTGGAGGCTGGGGTATGGGGTGGCAGGAACGGAGGGCCTAATCAAGTGAATCCTTCGTGTAATCTTTATTTCCTAAGAGATTGAAAGCTTCGTGTATAGAGGAACCCTTCGTTTAGAGTTGAACTTATGGTGAGCCTTAAATTAGTGATGATATCCCATCCTCCTCTTTTAAGTCTCTTGACTGATGTCAATGTCAACTGGGTGACGGTGGTGGTGGATGTTCTGTGGATGTCGTATTTTCCTCAGAGATTAAACAATACGATACGGAACTTATGGTTCATAAATAAAGCTAAGCTGTAAGTAGCTGGAAACTCGTCTCTCCCCATATCATGTCATGAAATCACCCTCCTCACCTTATTAGTCGTTAACTACCTGCCTGCCCTGCATTTTCTTAATTAATTTAACTCGATGCATCCGCTGCGACAAGAACAAATGTAATCTCCCCTTTTCTGTGGCAGCCGAGTGAGTTTCATTTCATATCGTATGAAATGCCCTTTTTGGACGGAGTGAGAGGGGATGGGAGAAGCCTTGTAGTTTTGTAGTAGCCATGAACTTGAACAAACGCGACGGATTTATGCCATCAAAGATGTTCACGGGTGGATCATCAAAAGGGAGGCTCAACTTCAGGAGCTGCAGCAGCAAACGCATATCAAAGAGATGACGTGGAGTGCAGCTGTGAAATAAAATGCACCTCGTAATCCATACCGAATTTCCCTAATAAAGCTTCCATGTCGGAGGAAGGATGTGTGAGTTGATGCGATACCTCTCTCGGTTTTATTCCGGGTTTTATTCGAACATGAAACATCACGGGAGATGATACCCGGGTGGATTTCGGTGGAGGTGATGTTTTGGTCAGAGTATGGATTTTCGAGGACTTCGAATTTCTTAGATGCCAGTTATAAATTTATCGCAGAAGAAAATAGCATATTCATACTAGATACTGATTTATCAACGTAGAACCTGTCAGATATAGAAAGAAGCATTAACAAAGCTTGCAAATGAAATTAAAAATGATCCAGTTCACTTTTACATCAGACTTTATGAACAAATGTTGAACTTGATTGACTCCTCCTCATGACCCTTTGAGAAAATTCGTAGCTTGAATGCTTTATTGTCTACACTAAACGAATCTAACTGGGAAGAAGGGTGGAGTACACAAGGCTAAATGTATTTTCTATATTTGAATTCGAATCCCTGAAGTTTGAAAAGCAGTCTGTATAAAAAGTTGTATGGATAACATTTCTATTCACACTTCTCGTGATTTGATTGACTCCTGCTGTGGCTGTGACACTTTACATGAAAAGATACGAGTGGAGTAGTTTGGAGTTGTGAACAAAATTAGATTGGTTGCATAACAGATGAAGCTTGAGTCTTGAGTAGTGAGGTTAATTTTGGAATGAAATGTTTTATTGCAGGTGTGATTCACGCTGCTGCTGTTGCTGTTGCTGCAGTTGCACCGACAGAAATCCATCCGAATTACAAGGCGAATGAGACAGCCGTACCGGCAGTCGCAACTGAAGTGCATTTCGAGCACTTAGAGACGCGTTACTACACCGGGTCTCCTCCAACAGGACAAAGTCATGAATATTTGAACGATGAAGATCATTACGACTCTTACCATCATCAGCAAGATGGAACTCACTTTGGTGCAAGTGCGAGTAGCTTGATAAGTCGAGGTGAGTGGAGTTTTTGAACTTTACCAAAAGGTTAATTACTACACAGAGGAAAGACTGGGAGATGAGGAGAGACGGGTCTTTTTATTCTTCGTTTCTTTGAGGAATAAAAAAGGTCTTTAGAAGGAAACTGAGGAGTGTTGGGCATCAAAGCATCATCATTAAAAGTATTAAAACAGAAGCCTTTTTGAGAAAATGGGCAATTGTGCGTTCCATCTTTGCTGTTAGGTTTTAGGTTGCTCCTGGTGTTCTTGAGTGTCTTGAGTGTCTTGAGTCTTCATCCTTGATTTAGGCAGGAGACAGAATATGGTTCGTCCTCGTAAAGGGAAGGACAAGTAAAGAAACAGATTGTCAAGTCGTGATAACTTTGTCGTAAAGTAAAACGGGAGAAAAATGGTGATGATATAGGCAAGAGGTGCTTTCACATTTTCGTTAAAATCTCGCATAAATTTTCCATCCTCTTGGATCTTATGTGAAGCTGCAGCAGCCAGGCTCACTCTCACTCACTCAGTAAGTACAAAAGGAGCTTTGCAAGGAAGTTGGCAGAGTGACTATGATCATCAACATCTTATCTAGGGAATCAAAAAAGCTAGGATTCTAGGATGGGATATTATGAAAGTGTATGTTGAAGTGAGAGAGAGAGAGAGACCACAATCAAGAAGAGTTACACAAGCACTTATATTTATGAATGAGAGATACAACTACACACACCTTATTTCATATTTTAAATTGCATGTGTATATCTGATGGGGAGTTAGTAGTTGTAGTGAGTTGGGTGAGCTGTTCAACGGAATCTCATAAAAAGTATGGAAAGGACTTCATAAGAAATTGCTGAGAATACGAAAGACGACCGACTAAACTCAACACTACCGGAGTAGTTGGATCGTTGGATGTTTTGAGAGAATAGAAAGGCAGCAGTTTCAATTTCATTTTGTGTAAGTACGCATATAGCAAAAGATCAAAAAAGGGAAAAAGTATGAAACACGCTGAGCACGTGAACAGGTCTTTTAAATCCCATTGAATTAAGTGAACTGTTACTGCCTTTCTTTACCATAATCCTTGAGACTACATATTTCATCCCGTTTACTTAAACTCAAAAGTATCTAAGATGGAGAAGAGGTTTGTTCTTTCCATGTATTATGTATTGTGTATCGGAGTGAGAGTGTTTTTCGTAATGTGCTTTGAGCTTTGTTTGGAGTTTTTGAGTTTGGACATTTCTCGAAGAAGAGTTAGGAGTTAGGAGATAGGAGTTTTATTGTTTTAGATGAAACAGTGGAGAAAAAGTTGATTATTCTTTAAAATGGGTTACAACCGTATGAAAATGATGTGGCCAGAATGACATTACCTGGGATTGTCTTCATGGAACATCTTTGGAAAGGTGGCTTAGCTAACGTCATCTTTCACAAGATGTTACAGGCAGGCAGGAGACAGTGAGGTTTCATTTTTCTTTTGGACTTGGAGTGTCTCATCTCTCCTGTGTTTTTAGGAGTTTAGTAAAAACTGTAAGAAGTGAACCTGAACTAACAGCACATACGTAGGTAGGTACAACAGAAGAAAGTAGAGACAGGGTACTTGTGTAGTTTTAGACTTAAATAGTAAGGAGAGAGGTTCCCAAAAGTGTATGGCCGGAGGTGTTAATGTCTCATTGTCAAAAAAGAGTGTTTTCACATTAGTATGATTATGGTGTTGCCATTGCCGTTGTTGTTGGTGGTGTGAGTTGAAGATTACGACGATGATGGTCTCTCCCTTAAACCTACAGTTTTAATGTGACCATTGTGAGTTGTTTTCACTGGGAATGTTTATGAGGCTGAGGATGGGGCTCGTGTGAGTGCTCCACGGGACGGACAGCAGGGTCTCCGTATGATTATTATTGTAAATCTGAACTGCTCCTTTGACTTGCCTTCACTTCTTTAAACGCTTAAATGAAAAACATTTATCCTCCATCACGTCTCCCTTCTTTCGCTTGCTGTGTGACGGATGATACTTAACCAATTCGAGGGTCAAGACAAATAAAGAATTTCCTCGTATTCCACTCCGCTAATCGATTAAATCTATCTTAAATAAACTTTACCATCTTTAGATTCCGCTTTCGGTATGTGGGCTTAATATTTCTGTGTGGGAAAGTTGCACGAAAATAAAATGTGTAACTTTAATGAGTAGCTCTCTTCGTGCGAAGATAATTTAGCTTTAAAGTTCAGAGACAGATCTTATTTCATTTGAAGGGTGCATTTAGACTCAGTAGACGTGGTTTTGATTGTTACTTTTCTACTGGGCGATTGCAATAAAAAGTTTATGAGTTTTTCTCTATTACCTAACACATTAAGTGATGAATAATAATATAATAAAGGAAGCAGTAGAACGTGTGTGCAGTTGTAGAATGCAATTGGAGAATGTAACATGAAACCCAACACGGATTAATGTGTGAGGAAGAATTGTAAAATGAATTTCATGATGTGCCTTAATGAATTGCATAGAGGAGAGAGAGAGATGCGAGATTGAATTGATAATGGGAAGGATTACAACAATGTTAATGTGGAATGGAGGAGAGAGGAGACAGATGTCCTGAATTGTTGTTTTTGTTGCATTACAACACAAGTAATTTATCCAGAAGTCAGGTTGTTTTTATGTGCATGTTTAGTTTTTTGTGTCAAATAAACGATCTCCTTTCAACTGGTGCTTCCAACAACCTACGAGCAGTTTAAGGGAGACTGGAGAAGCACACTCGTGTGATGTGAATTTTAGAGATACGCAATGAGTTTCGTGTCAGTTTAAGTAGGACAACATGAGTTGGGGACTTGTCCAGAAGTCCAGAGTGTCCTGTGACCGAGAATAGAGCTGGAGTGGTTGGAATCTACGGAAGATCACATGAGAGAGAAAGAAGACTTTTATAGCTGAGTAGGTTTGCCTTATGCACGGAATGACTAATGCGTGTGTGATGGTCAGCTTAGTCGTGTTTAACTTTTAAGGGAGAGAGAGACAATAGAAAATATTGTGTGTACATTTATTAAAGGCTGCTGGTGTTTTGTAGGCAGGATGATTCTCATGAAGTCTCATTCAATATTTCATGTTGGTGAGACGATGGATGGGTTAGGAATATTCGGATGAAGTTGGAAGTTTGACCAAATGCCAAAGCTGGTGGACACATGGGATCAGAATAATAAATGATTATGGAATGGACACTAATAGATTTTATCTCCGTTCATCTGGGTGTCCTTTGAAGTGAGGAATTTGACGCCAGTGGTTGCGCCTCGTAAGATAGATCATCTGAATTTTCAAAATAAATTATGTTGTCGTTGTGTGTGTAAAACGAGGAAAGGGCTGAGGGCTGATAGCTAGAGACTTTTGTTAGCTAGCTAGGATTTTTGTAAGAATGAGATTTCTGTGGGTGAACATTCATTATTTAAGGGACAAATCTGTTGACAAGATTGTGCTTGGCAGTGTATAGAGCGTCCTGATTGACTAGAGACTTCTTCTTTTGGGGTTTTGCTTGCCCTTCACATTTGATGAAAGTCTTCCATGTTGAATTGCTAGTGAAGTAAGTCAGAAAGGTTTTTTGTATGTGGAGCGATGTGGACTGTAGATGTGCTTCCATTTGGTAATTAGTTCCGGTCCAGGGTCCTTGTTTCCTTCTCAGCGTTTTCTACGCAGTTAATTACAACTCTGACTTGGCTCTCTCTCCACTTAAAGACAGGGAATAAAGAAAGAGGCCTGTCAAACGGTTTAAGCTGATGAACGATCCTAGAAGACAAGACAGGTCATTTTCTCGTTTCTTGAAAAAATAGGTTAACCCGGTGGTATTTGAGGATTTCTCTAAAAAACCACTTAATGTGTTATTTTCTATCAGACAGCCTTTTCATTCCTCTCTGGAGTTTCTGTCAGACCCCGCAACTTCTATTAGTGCTTTCCACGTTCAATTATGCGTTGTCTTTGATCGGTTGTTTAGTTCTAGAAAGTCTAAAATGCCAGTGCGGAGCAATCAGCATCAGAGAATATTTAGTCGGAGGATAGATACTGTGTTCTCTCCCCTCTCCGGATTAGAACGAGTTGACTTACAACAAGTATCTAATTATTTACGAGAGAAAAATATGTAACAAACAAGTAGTCCAGGTATGTGTGACTGATCTCCACTAGAATCAATTTAAAAGCGATTCCCGTAATTAGTAAGTAGAGAGAGGTAGCCAGTAGCAGAAACATGTTTTTGAAATGTGGTAATTTGTACTGCTCCGAGGCAGGCCATCTTATCACATCATATATCGTGTTAATTAGCATAATATTGGAATGAGAGGTTCGCTAATAATGGTGAATGGACAGGAGAGAGATTATACGAGTAAGTAGGATTGTTATTAGTTATTAACAATTTCACTTCATCACACACACACACACACACACACACACACACAGCGAGGGAATAAAAAGGAAGAATTAAAGGCTTGTTGTGTATCATGCGAGGCATCCGTAGGTAAATTCAGGTAAAGGTTAATGGGGGAGAGAGGTGAGGAGATGTTAGATTTGATAGACTTCGGTCAAGTACGATTTCTACGTGAGTTTAATACGGGAAAATGAATTGTCGGTGGGTGTGCACAGCACGAAAGGATCGACTGACATTGATACGAGAATGATTGACAGGAGCGGTGGGTTGAGTTTTACGATTAATTCCCTCTGAATTAAAGGGTTAGAGGGAGCATAGCATTTAATTTGGGTCTGGATCCGACCTTATCACAGGGCGATAATCTCTCAAAGTAAGTAGATCGATGTGTAGTACACGTAGATGTTTCAATGCACTGACTGGGCTACAGTTGGGGAGCCTACCTACAAGGAAGCAAGGAGAACATCTGTTAGATGTTCAAAATTCAAAGTTGTCTTGTTGGAGTGAAAAGATAACAATAATTAGGGACTGAATGGCAGTGAAAAGTTGGCAAAAATTCAATTAGAATTTTTTGTTCATCTCCTCCGAGTCCCACACATACTGACTTCATTCATTATCTAAATCAACCTTTAAATTAACTCTTTAGAGCCGACTGGGTGATTTCAGGAGGAGATTACAGAAGTATGTGTAAATTGAAATGGAGAGAGTTCTTCGTGGGTGAAAGAGATCAATGGGCTGGGAAGAAGGTTGGCAGTTGGAATGGAGTGTATAAAGTATTAGTATTGTAATGATGATAATGATGGATTTCACTTGATTCTTCGTATTTCATGTGAGATTCGGGCTGCTAGAACGCTTTACTAGAAGGATTCTAGTGAAATTAACGCGTAAATTAGATGGAAAGGACCCTCCTATTTTCGATTTTGCTGTGTTAATTGAATTTTCAGGAGATTCTGATGGGTTGTAGGCGATTTAAAGTTTGAAAGGACAGAAAATATTGCTAGTTTTGTTCGTGAGAAAAAACCTGGGAGATGCATTCGTTGCAAATGTTGCAATAATTAGTTAAAAATGACCTCGTGAACTTAAGGAGGAATGACAACTTACGACATAGCGTGTTACTTTGTGTGAAGGTTTAAGTTTTGTCAATCCTCACTTGTGTAGTTTTCTCGTAACATTAAGTGTAGTTGAGCTAACAAGGGAGAAAAAATAATTACGCAATTATTGCATCGTGTAACCGGAGTCTTTTGAGACTTTTGAGCCTTGAGAGTTTGAGTAAATCATTAGCAACGGGAAGAAAGTCTTTCTGTTCCATCCATCCGTGAATTTCTTGGTTTATTCAAACATCTGTTTGTGCAGCAGATCCAAAGCTGAGTTCGTTAAATTTCTCGTGGGCGTTTAAAAGAGAATCGATTTTCCCAAGCTGATTTAATGTGAACATGAAAGGCAGAGAAATATGTGGGAGGAAAGTAGGTTATCATTCCAATTTATTTTATGAACTGCTAAATTATAGTCGCAGTAGAATAATTCCTACATTACGGAGAGGAAGGCTGTAGTGTGTAGTTGCCGTGTGGCCTGGATTCCCTGAAGATGCTTAGCACTTATGTTGTTTGTGTATCATCTCCTCTCTCTCTAGTCTTTGTGGTTACCTCTGTTATTTCCTGTGAATAATACTACGGTAGAATTATTGCAATTGCTGTGTTCATCTTCACTAAAGCAATTCTCCTGAAGAGTTGGAAGTGAAGTGAGTTTGCTTTGTCTCAAGATCATCTATAGGCCATAAATGTGTGTTTGTCATACGCAGAAATGTAAGTAGGAATGTGGGAGAGCTATTTCGCGATGATAAGAAACTTATAAATTACATAATAAAGGATAGGGAGCGAGTCGGGCCTTGAGTATTTATTTGTTTCTACTTGAATTTTGCCATAAGCTTTTGTGAATTTTAGTGTTTTGTGGGAAATGTGTGATAAAAATAACGGGAAGTAGTTAGTATTTGAATATGACGATAAATCGAATCCTTTCCACAGGGTGTGTTGTACTTTGTGTAGTGGCTTTTGGAACATAATTTAAAATAGATCTAGTTTCTATAAAGTAGAGGGAAAAGGCATTATACACGCGTATATTATTATAGTTTAGAGTTTCCACTACACTCGAGACTTGAGAGGGCTGGAGCGACGGAATGGAAGTTCCACGGAGGAATTCTACTTGCCATTGTCCATAACGAGACAAGGATATTACTTCCTATTACAAGAATACTGTTATGATGATAGTAGCCTCATATTTCTCGCATTAATATGGCATCATCCACTTTTAGAAATCGAAGGACAACGCTTCTACTAAAGGCAAACGTAATGCTCGGACTCCTCGGTAGCTACTACAGGAGAGGAGAGTCATTATTACATGGAGAAAGTGTAGTGTACATTTATATCTGTGTGTAATGTATTTGTGATGTGGAAGCATAAAGCCACACAGACCAAAGAGTTTAGTGGAAAGCCGGGTTGTCTCTTGTCGCACATATTGTGTTTTAGAGGAGTTGGGGAAAGAAAGGGTTCTCTCGGGAATCCACATGATTATTATGAACATGCAATGCAACTTGAAAATGATATCATTACCTTTGTACTGGAGGGATTATTCTGTAATCTTCATACTTTGGGCATCCAATGCCTATTATCATCATTACAATCATTATTACACAGGCCGAAGGAGACTCTCACTATGAAGAACTGTTCGGCTGTTCGGGATGAAAGGATCTTTTGTTGTTCTGTCGATGTCGATTGTCGATGCGGTTCTATTGTTTTGTAGATAGCTCTTCGCTTTTAGATGAGGCGATGATGTACGTTGCATCAGGTTGGATGTTAGTTGGATGATTCCACCACCCACTTAATAAGGAGAAGTGTAGTGTGATGAAGAAACCTTAGAAGACAGTAGAAGTCTTGTGCTGTAGGAAATGAGGAGAGAATGTTGATAAGAAGTCCCGATATTCATGTCTCGTGTGTGTGTGTGTGGGTTCCTTCGTTCCAGCAGATGGGCTGGCGATGATAAGACCACAGCGAAATATTAATTACCTCTCGGACTGTTTCTGAGACTGTTGGTTGTTGTTAGAAGTAGAATTGCGTTTATTTTGTGGCATTTGGCATAGTTAAAGACACAAGACGGAGTGAAATGCATATAAAGCAGTTTGTTAAAATGAGAGAGGATGTTTACTGTGTAATTTGTTTGGTAGGTTGCTCCATAAAAGTGGGAGAAGTTTGTGGAGTGTTTTGTGAGATGTTGGGAGTGTGTGGAGAAAGACATTAAAAAGCTTGGAGTCTGTATACTTCAGCAGTAGCGGTCCTTATTCCATAATCCCTTTAAGCAATAAAGAGAAATTCGATCTTTATTTGGTTATAACACAGGGAACGGGGTGGTTGCAAAGTGATTGCGAATTCTCTCTTGGGAACCCACAGAGAGTGAGAAGTGCAAACTTGTACTTGCTACGTAATACTTTAGTTGTAGAAGCCTGGGTGTCTAAAATAGTGAATGTAATAATAAGAGGGCAAGTAAAATAAACCCTTTACACTTGCACATTACACAGGGAGAAAGTTATACGTACGTTTACGCTACACGCGTCTTTTGTGAGTCAGCGAGAAGCTGCTGATTGAATATTCGAATGTCAACTTCTCTGTGTGGTGTTTTTGGTAAAGCCCAAGTACCCTAGTAATGATGTTATAGTGTGAGGGTGGCTGAATATACGGAGAGACACAACAGGAGAGAAGGCGTTATTAGAAAGAAAGGGTTTGTGTGTGTGTGTGTGTGTGTGTATGTGTATGTGTGTGTGTGGTTGGTTAGAAAGCGTAAAGGAAAGCGAGAGTATTCATTACTGGAAAGTACCCCGACATTTTCATACATTTGGCAATGAAATTTATTCGGTTGATAATCCACGGGAGGGCAAAACAAGCATATTTCACCCGGGTAATCCTCCCCTCAGTCACTGTTCACCATTTCTCCAGAGTCCTGCTGAGCTCAACTCACTTGGTGAAATTCATTTGCATGAATATCTAAGTCACACTTCCTCACACACTCTTCCCACTCGGGTTTTGAATTGATCAAGGCACCTTTCCTCTCCCAGCCTGCCTGTTTTTTAACTCCAAATTATTGTCATTTTCTCAGACACTCAGCTAGACTCTGTCTTGGACTTATGTAAGCATCGATCTGGAGTAAAATGCTGAGCATTCTTTTTCTTCTTTGGATATAAGGAGAGAGTATAAGAAATGTATAAGGAGAGAGATTTGACTGCGCTTGCTTTGTTGCATATTTATGTGAGGAGACTTTTCTGTTGGGGATTTAGCACGAGGATATTTATGGGAGGAATGCGAAATGGCAGTGAATCAGGTGAGTGTTGGCGTGTAACACGTTAAAGTTTCAGGTAGGTAGGGAGTAGACTTGAAGTTGCTTGGGAGTGTGAGGGACAGTTCAGGTTGAAGACGGGAGGTGCATTTATTAAATATATAACGAATCACGGTGGGTTTTGGGTGAAGAAGTTTCTTGTAAATCAGATTGACACACAGTTTCCCCACAGTCTGTCATGCCCATGTGTCTTTTCCGGTTTGAGAAAGGAGTGAAAGCAGTGGCTCGTAATTTTGTGGTGTGGGTTCCGTAGGTGTTAAAGTCTGTCGTGGAGCCAACACTTTCCACTTTGCCTAGGCTGTCCATGTAGAAAAAGACTTGCTTTATTATTCTGCCCTTTAATCCACAAGTCTTTTCACGCATTGTAATTACGTGAAGCATTGCTTTCCTTTTGGGTCTTTGGGTGTATAACCAAATTAGCGCTTTTTGCAAAGGAAACAGCGAGTAAAATAACGAGAGTAGCCTCGCATGAATTGTTTTAGTCGGAAGGAACAACCCATGTTGTAGACTTCTATAGTCTTCCTTTCGAAGAATATTAGCTTAGCATGAATTTAATAATATTTTGCCATTTTGACTTCTTTTGTTCCTTCGTCGTTGCACGCAGATAGCGGATAGCGTGTAATTTTATGGGGGCTGTGTTATTATTATTATTGCTGAAGGAGGTTGTGGTGTTATTAAACCCTTTTCTCTATATGGTTGGGTTTGGCTGTGTGTTTGGGGAATTTATAGACGTGGTTTGGTGGTAGATAGGTGGATCGTGGGTGGTAAGACTTCATGGGGCTGGGCTTATGAAATTTCATACTTAGGGAATGGCGAAAGAAGTGAAATAATTGAATATTTCTCTTAAAATTTCATCTAAAAGTAATAAGCAGTTTAGTGTAGGGCCCATTACTTTCTTTATCGCGTTTGAAACACACACACAAATGCAGGCAGAATTAAGGATTCCTGGAGGTTTGTTTGTTTCAATGAATTTCTGTAATGTTTGGGGAATAAGTGGTTTGTCCAGGGGAATATTTGAATAAGCTCGAGTTCCTGTTTACAATAGGAATAGTTTTCTCAGTTTACGTGGCAGTAAGAAAGCTCTCTGTAGTTTTGTGGATTTGTAGAAGAAAAGGGTGAGATGCATTTCTAAGGAGAATGTGACTGGTGCATAGGGAGGAATGAGTGAAAGCAAATAAAACAGTATTTCTTGAAACGAGAAACACAAAGGAGATTTTGAGGCATATCAACTTTCACTGTGGGAGAAAATAGAAAATGCGTTTGCATTCAGGAAATAGAAATTTTAGAAATACGAGTGTATGCGGGTATGGGAGTTGATGTGCTTTGAATTTCTGAGAGAGAGTGGAAGACAATTGAATGCGTTTTTGACAAAGACATGCTCGTGTGTGTGCGTATGAAGTGAATACGAGAGATATAACGGATGAGTTACACGTGGGTCTCTTAGAAGGAAGTAATATTTGATGCACTCAGCTTCTTCTTTTAGATGAAACATTTAGAAAAAAAGTTTTCTAGTTTGTGGAATTTCGAAGTTATTTATTTATAGAATTTTTGCTTTTGAGCTTTGATAGAAGTGAAGAAGGCTGGGTTGTAGTAGATGTAAGTTTGTTGGAGAGTTTTGTAATATTGACAGTTGTGATGGGAGTGTATATTTGGTATTAAAGAATTTGAGGAGATGAAATTCGATACGATTTAATCCTCCTCCACGAACATGTTCTTTTACCTTT
>JAQGAC010000296.1:0-29259 GCA_034696585.1 Isotomurus maculatus
AAAATCATTAAAATCGTCCTATTCTGTCTGTCTAGACGAACACGTGAGGAATAATAGTCCTCCCCAGTTTTTCACTCATTCTCACATTTCGCACTGTCGAAAATCCCCCACCATCGTCACAAAAGTAACAGCCTTCCATAATTCTGAAATTCTGAGTGAAAATGTGATGGGTAGCACGAACTTTATTATAGTTTCCGATTTCCAGCAGTTCTCGTACAATCTGCCAAATTCTTTCTGTCCAGGCCGAAGTGAGGAATAATAATCCAAACCTGGCTGAGGATTATTATTCCTCACTTCGGCTTGCAAAGAAAGAATTTGGCAGATTGTACGAGAACTGCTGGAAATCGGAAACTATAATAAAGTTATGAAACAGATGGAACTGGATGGTGTCATAACAAAAGTGACAAGACCAACAGCTTGGGTGTCCAGTCTCATGTTGAAGAGGGAACCGAACAAGCTTCGGATCTGTCTTAACAAAGCAATTCAACGCGAACATCATCACATGCCCATCGTAGAGGAAGTGACGACGAGGTTGAAGGGAGCTTAAGTGTTTAGTGTGCTCGACGCCCGAAGAGGTTTCTGGCAAGTGGGATTGGAGGAGGAGAGCAGTTATCTTACTACCTTCAACACGCCTTTCGGGAGATTCAGATGGTTGAGAATGCCGTTTGGAATCAGTTCTGCCCCAGAAGTGTTCCAACGCAAGATGAGATAGTTCGCTGAAGGACTAACAGGAATCGAGATCGTTGCAGATGACTTCCTTGTTTGCGGGTTTGGAGACACAGAAGAGGAGGCGAATGCTGATCATGACAAGAACATGATTAAGTTCTTGGAAAAGGCTCGGGAGAAGAATATGAAACTCAGTGGTGAGAAGATGAAATTCAAGCTGCCCGAGACGACGTTTATTGGACATGTCATCTCTAAGGACGGAGTGAAGATTGACCCGAAGAAAGTCGAGTTAATCAAGAATATACCCAAGCCTGAGGACGTGCCAGCAGTCATGAGATTTCTGGGCATGGTCCAGTATCTTGCATGTTGCGGATGTCGGAGATGACAAAGCCATTAAGGGAACTCACACTGAAGGATGCTGAATGGAAGTGGATGAAAGAGCAAAAGGAAGCTTTTGAAAAGCTGAAGACGACCATCATGAATGCTCCAGTGCTTAGGTACTACAACGTGCACAAGGAAGTGACGATCCAGAGTGATGCGAGCAAGAATGGAGTTGGTGGAGTACTGCTGCAAGGGGGAAAGCCGATAGCGTTTACGTCAAGCGCGATGTCTAAGACGGAGGAGCGCTATGCGCAGATTGAGAAGGAGCTGCTGGCGATTGTGCATTCCTGCATGAAGTTCGACCAGTACATTTATGGCCGCGAGTTAATCCATGTGGAGACTGACCATAAGCCTTTGGAATCAATCTTTAAGAAGTCGATGGACTCGTGCCCTAAACGACTGCAGAGGATGTTGTTGTATTTACAGAAATACAACCTGGAAGTCAAGTACAAGAAGGATGTAGAACTCTATGCTGACACCCTCAGTCGAGCCTTCCTCAAGTTCGAGGGAAAGGAACCGCACCGTATGGACATTCTTGCTGTCGAGAAGAAGTTGTGCGTGGAGATTGCTTAGACTAGAACTGCGACAGACTATTCGAATAATAAAAGTCGAATGGAAGAGTAACGAGAAGCCACACGGACTGACGAGTCTTTGCAGCAAGTGTTGTACTACGTACGAAACGGTTGACCTGATGAAAAGCGCCGTGTTCCAGACGAAGTGAAGCCGTACTTTGGAGTTAGTGAGGAACTGACTGAAGAAGACGACTTGCTGTTGAAAGGTCTCCGGGTGGTGATTTTAAGAACTCAACGCACGGAGACAATGAAGATACTGCACGAGAGCCATGTGGGAATGGAATTAACCCTGAGAAGAGCCCGTGAGTATGTCTTCTGGCCAAAGATGAATGAGGAGGTACGAGACTTAATTTCTAAGTGTTCTGTTTGTAACACATTTCGTCCTGAGCACTAGAAGGAGCCTCTTATACTCTCATCTCGTGCCAAGTCGTGCATGGAGTAGTGTAAGTGTAGACTTGCTTGAGTATAGGAAAATAATCAACATCATTGTGGTGGACCATTTCTCCAGTTACTTCGAGTACGAACACCTCAGCTCCATCACATCAGAGAACCTCATCACAAGTATGAAGCAGATGTTCTGTTGCTATGGAATTCCGGAACGTGTCATGAGTGATAACGGCAAGCAGTTTGACAGTGCTGATTTCCGGAAGTTCGCTAAGCAGTACGGATTCGATTGGATATCATCGTCTCCAAAGTATCCCCAATCCAATGGAAAAGTGGAGAGTGCGGTGAAGATCATTAAAGGATTGATGGAAAAGGCTAGAGAAGGAAAAGCTGATTTCCACTTGTCGCTGTTGGACCACCGAAACACGCCGTCAGCAGACACCGGTGTGAGTCCAGCTCAGAGGATGTTCGGCCGTAGAACGAGAAAAACACTGCCAACACGGAGTGCGTTGCTGATGCCCGAACCTCTCCCTGATTTAAAGTCGAAGATTGAAGCTGCAAAGACCAAGCAGAAAAGCAATTACCGACCGTGGTTCCAAGGAGTTGGAAGAGATCCAGCCGGGTGAGACTGTCCGGATGAAACTCCCTAGAGCAGACAAGTGGAGCTAGAGGATTCATAGTCATAGTCATAGCATGGTTTATTAATGTGACAGATGTAACGGTCTGGTTACGCTGTGCAAGATGAAGGGCCTGTCCAGCCAGGAAAGAACCTCTGGGGGGACAGGATTCGTCGACTTAGAAAATAAATGAAGTGTTTTGCACGAGGAGTTTTATTTTAGAATAATAATAAACGGGAAATATTTATTAAAGTTCCTCATAGTTGCATAGAACACTACAATAACTTAAATGAGAGGTAATAATATATTAAACTTAAACTAAAGTAAATCTAACTATACACCTCTAGAGCATTAGACTGAATAATATCTTCCTTCGGAGAAAAAGGACGCGAGGAAGTCGGAGAAGGAATGAGGTCAAAAGTTTATCTCCTAATTAGCCTTGGGAGATAATTGAGACTGGAGGAAAAGTGGTCGGATGGTGGTCGGGATGCAAATGAATGCAGTAGGAATGGGAGGTGGGGTAAGGTGAGACATGCAAATGAGGCGCGAGTCGAAGTGACTCAATTGAGGGAATTCCCATATAAAAAGTATATGGCGAGTATGGGAGGAAGGATAGGAAATATACATGGGATAAATCCTTTATCCCATGTTGGCTTATGGCAGCGGCGAGCGTTTTTAAAAACGCTGCAGCTCGGGATGTAGGGACATGGGAGGAGTTCGGAAGGGCTCAAAATGTTCACAAACGTTTACCTCATTTTATAAAATTAACCCCATGACCTTGTGACCTCTACAACCTGAGAAATGACCTTGACAACATGACTTGCATAGTAACGCCCATACGGAATATTTTCGGCTCGCGATTACCTTAAGAATTATAAAATTGGAAGGTCGGATTGTCTTGGAAATTGTTATGCATGACCTTAGATATATTCTACATAATAAGTGATACAAACTTAAGCTTCATCGTCACTAATTAACTAATTACAACAATTATCTCACGCCGCCCCAGAGATAGTAAGATCTTCTCAGAGACCACGCATTATTATGTGGGAGGCTCTTAAATGACATGACAATGTTACACAGATAATACATAAATTTTTAACAATTCATTCCAGTATTAGGTCACAGTTGCAAAAGAGGGAAAGTTAACTATATGTTGTTATAATCAGTCAGTCTAGGTTTAACAGTGATATAAAATTTGACTAATAATATAAAAAATTTGATTGATAATATTTAGCGTCTTAACATTTTAATATTGAGTGGACTTATAATCCTTTGGTCAGAACATTCATAATTTTTGTCATTTCGCAGATTAAGTATGAGTTTTCTCACTTTGGATTCAAATGAGGTGGAAGCTATTGATTGTTTGATTTCGGGGGGGAGTGAGTTCCATATAGAGATACTCTGATAGTATTGGCTGGTTCTTCCTTGTTCACTTGACATCCTTGGCACGATGAAGTTGTTTTCATTTCTGCTTTCTCTTCCTGTGTCCGGTTGCTTCACAAAAAACTCTTCCAGACTCTTTGTGAGAGAGGTTTTTAGGATACGATTTTTAAAGATGTACATTAGTGAGTAAAGTTCATATCTTTCAGCAGTTGTAAGCCAATTCATTTTTTCGAAGAAGAAGTGTGTCTGCTGTTGTCGTGTAGTTTTAGTCGGGATGATGAGTTTTGCTGCTTTGATAAGAATTTTGTCTAGTCTCAAGTATTTGGGTCCTGTGAGGTTGCCCCACACTGGTAAGCAGTAATCCAGTACTGAGCAAATAAGCGAGGTACAGAAGACAATCATCCAAGCGGCAGAGAGTGTGTTGCGATGCCGGCGAAGAAGGTTGAGTCGCTGTGTAAGTTTACCACAGACACTTTCGTAATGGGTATTGAAACTAAGCTTGGTGTCTAATTCTACTCCGAGATATCTGAAGCTAGTCACTTGTTCTACTAGATTGTCATTTATCGTCAGATTGATTTGGTCATTGATCTTGGCACGTTAATTGCTAATAAACATGAATTTTGTCTTTCCGATGTTTATCTTCATTGCATGTGATTCACACCAAGTAGCAAGGTTAGTGATATCTGCTTGTAGGTTGCTCCTAATTTCTTCAACAGTTTTAGCAGTAAAAAACAAAACTAAGTCGTCAGCGTAGAAAATTGCACGACATTTTTTAAATATCTTAGGGATGGAGTTGATGTATAGTGAGAATATCAGTCCTGAGAGAGCACTTCCTTGAGGTGTTCCTTGTTTCATGGGTTGCATTTCTGATAAGGTACTTCCATTCTGTACAATGAACTGTCTATTGTGAAAATAATTTTGGTACAGTTTCAGCATCTCATTGTTCACTCCAACAAGGCTTAATTTCTTGATGATCAAATGGTGTTGTATGAGGTCGAAAGCTTTGTGGAAGTCGACAAATAATAGTCCAGCTTTATGTTTTTTATCAATTGCGCATTTGATGCTGTTCGTTAGTTCTAGGACGGCACTTTGGGTGGATCTGTGTCGTCTGTAGCCATGTTGAGACTCGCTTATGATTTGATTTTCTTCTACATACTTATTTAGGTGATGGTAGAGCAGATGTTCAAATATTTTGGTTGTTGCTGAGAGTATCGAGATTGGTCTGTAATTCTCGCGTAATAGTTTCGAACCTTTCCCTTTGTATATACATTTGATTGTTGTACTTTTTAGAATCTGTGGGAATTTTCCATGCTGAATACATTCGTTAAGCAGTTTGGATAAAACAGGGGCTAATTCTTCTGCAAAAAGTTTATAGAACTTCACGGGTATTCCATCCCCTCCAGTTGGCTTATTTACTTTTAAGTACTTGATTGCTAATTCTACGTCAGCTAAAACGATGTCAAGTTTACACAGGACTTTGCCGCTGGTTACTTCATTAGCTTCTTCAAAAGTAGACGTTGGGGATCCCATGGCGCACGTGGAGTAGTATTCACACATTAAATTGGCAATTTCTTTCTCATCACATGTTTGAACTGAGTTCATACAAATTTTCTTGACTATTCCACTGCATTTGTTCTTTCCAATTTCATTGTTAAAGATATTCCAGGCAGTTTGACTCTTATTTGCACTATTATTTATTTTATCCTGAGCTGAGTGGCACTTTAGTCTATTCTTTATGTTAACAGATTTAGTTCTACTATTCTTATATGATTGCCAATCTTGGAGAGATTTAGATTTAATCGCTTTCGATTTCAGAAGGTCTACTTGTTTCATAATGGATTTGTATTTCTCAGTTATCCACGTTGGCTTTGAGAGCTTAACTCTCAGTTTTTTTAACGGAGCACATTTATTTAGTATTATTTTTACTATTTCACAGTACATCTTGAATTTATCATCAATCGATTTCATATGTTCTAGTGTCCACCAAGGGGCTGTTTCAATTATCTTCTTAGTATTCTTTAGATTCATGGTCTTAAAGTTGCGATATACTCTCGTCACTAATGATTGTGTATGTCTGCACTTAACCTTTCGTACTGTAAAAATAATATCATGGTCAGAGATCGAAGATCGGATAACTCCACGCTGCTACTATATTTCTGTCCCTGATTCGTTATTATTACGTCAATTATTGATTTGGAGTTTTGGCTCACTCTGGTCGGTTGATTAATTAGTTGTTGCAGTGAGTTTCTTTTATAGATAGGGATTAGGCAGTTATTTGATTTGTCTAGTTGGTCGATATTTATGTCACCAATTATTAAAAATTCCTTAGCACTGCTGCTGCTGATTTCTTGTTCAAGTTGTTGTGAGAAGGTTGCTGGTGTCGTTGGGGCCCGGTAAATTGCGTAAATAAGAATGGGTTTCATGAATTTCTTTTTGACTTCAACTTTGATTAGTTGCACTTTGTCTTCATGTGTGATGCAGTGAGGAAATTCGGAAATTTCAAATGTTTCCTTAACGTAGAGGACTGTCCCACCCCTTCTGTTTTGATATTTGGTAATTCCTTTTCTATCACATCTCTTGATATTGTACGGTGGAATTTGTAGTTCGTCATCTTCAATTCCCATCCAAAGCCAAGTTTCGGTAATCGCGAAGATATCAAAATCATAATTAATCAGGTATGTCTTAATATCATGTAGTTTTGATTTGGACAACATATCCCTAGCGTTGATATGTCCTATTTTGAGTCCGCGTGGTAGTTGATTAATATTAGGTGTGATATTAAGCATAGAAATGTCACTAGGAGAATTTAAAACATCAATGGTGTCACAGTTATAGCACGTCCACTCAATATGAAGTGATTTGTAGTCTAGTGATTTGTAGTATAACTTTAGGTCCGAGTATACATGTGTTCAATCGCAGAAGACAAGTATGATTAAAATCTCCTTACAGATGTAGAGAGATATCCAGATTTGTCCGTTTAAAATGTGTAATTTAGCGAAAACAGATGAAGATCGAAATTTGATGTTTGTTGCCTGGTTCTCCTTGTTTCTTAAAACAAAACCTTTGAGCTTACGTAATTGTTACTAACAGTTAATACTGCGTTAGTTTCTACGGAATTGTCAAAACTGCCAGAGGATATGATACACGCACATATTTAGTAACGCACATAATGTAAGCCTTTCAAAAGAAAATTTACAAGAAGTACAGTCTGGAAATTAAGCTCTGCTGGGTTTATTTGCAGTTCTTAAGAGATCAAGAAAAGGGTTTTTCTAAAATTCCAGACACAATCTAATTTTCTCCCTGGTACATTCCGCATGGAGTTATAGAAGTTTAAATTAGATAATACGTTGAATCATGAAATTTCCAAGCAGCTACACGTGTTCACTTCATTTGAACTCAACTGAATCTTAGTCCTCGTTCGTAGGTTCAGTGTCATATAATATTTTACTGTATGGGAATTATTCTCATCCTAGTTTTAAATATTCGAAACGAATTCGGTTTAATTTTCAGCTGCAGGCATGTTCCTTGCTATATCAAAATCAGAAATTACTGGCATAATTAAGATGTATTTGAAAATTAAAAAACGGAGCAAAGCGATATGAAGGAAGAACGACCCAGCAACAAGTTCCTACACTGCATCTTAAGCCTGGAATTTGGGTACTTGATAAGTCTGAAGTCATTAATCTAGTGTATGAAAAATGAGGATATGATAAGAAGTGTTATATTCACTCGAGACGCCCAAGGCTATCAGAATAGAAAGAAATCATCAGTGAGGCCTAACAATACTGTTTACTGAAGAATACGAAATTATCTAATAGTGGGATGGCATTCAAAGCTTACTTTAACGGCCAATTCGTTCCTTTGTGGTTTAGGCAATATAGCAATCTGAAAACTGTAACTGGGCATCGGGGTTATTTTGAAATATGATACATTTTACTGCCAATTCGAAATTAAGATTCTGCTGATATTTGTTACCTGCATCTTAATACCTAACTTAATACTTAGGAACCTAAAGAATTCAGTCGAACATTTAAGCTTTTGAATTAGAACATGGGAAGTAATACTGTGTTAGTCTAAATGTTTTTAAAATGTTTGACATACACACTCACGGTGCTTCGATAATAACACAATGAAAATTTATTTCTCGATCAACTCCTTTAAATTACAGTGACTTATGATGCGACTAAACGTATTTTGTATTGCCTTGTAAAATTTTACATTAGGATTCTATTTATTCGCGTAACCTTCGGTTCTCATCAAAATTCCTATTTCTCAACTGCAAGATAAAACCTCAATCTGTGGCTCTACAATTATAATCAGCAGAAATAATCCTAAGGTTTTAATTGTAAAACAAAAACATCGATATCTCAGCCGTCGTGAAATGAATTTAGTTAATATATGAGAATAAAAACAACCGTGAAGCCGATTCGAGTAATTATCTACTCAAAAAGGAAAATTTTATTCTTTCAGATGGATTTAGGCAGTGTGAGACATCTGTTAGTAATAATTCGGATCGGTGTGGATACAAACGAACATGTGATGAAAGAACCTCACACATTAAGATTAGTAAAAATGCCTTCATCTCACAACATCCCTTAACAGTACAATAATATTTTATTTCTTATCTAAACAAATTCACGAACTTTGTTTTAATATCCTAAAACTCCCTAAATAAACATGCTATACAATGAAAAGATTGTTTAGCTAAATAGTTTGCCAACTTCAGGCTAGACTCTTATCTACGCGGAAATACCACAACCTTGTTTGACATCATACATTAAAGCTTTACCCGGCTTCGGGTTACGAGTAACTTAAATGACAGCACTTGAAATTTGCAAGGATTTAGATATTGCCAATTGAGCACGTCTGAAATAGCTGTCAACACTCTTGGCAAGGCTTTAAATTGTTCCATAAAATATTTGGCACGGATTTTACACGACTTTGTTTTAAATCTTTGGATTTATGACTTTGTTTGTAAAGACAATGTTCAGACTTTATTAAGATATAGTTATGTGGAATGATCTTACGCGTGAACGCAACTTAATTGACAGCTATCCAACAATTACGGCTAATTTAAGGAAATTAATACAGATTACTTTGCTTGGTTGATGTAAGTTTTAATTTTAGATTGTAAGGTTTTTCAAAATATTTAATGTACATTAGGCTTACTGTACTAGTATGCGATAGGAATTTTTTGTAATAGCCAGTTAATGGGGATAATAATTTGTACTGAAATTATAATGGGAAATCTGCGGAATAATCTCGAATATTTGTACTATTTTAATGTGGAGAAAAACATTTTAATTGCTCCAAAGATAAGACTCACATTGATGAAGTCTTACGGTCCGCTAAGTTTTTCCATCAGAAATTGAAAATGTGTCATCAGAATTTTTCCGACTGAATAGTTTTGGCCTTAGTTTAGTTTTTAGTTTGTTAATTGCACCACAAAATTTAATGAAGCTGTCCGTTGTAGTTGGTTTCGGACAAATTTGACAATATGATGTTCCTAAACTAAAGCTATTCAATTAGTTAAAACAGAGTTGAGGTATCTGTCACCTGCGACAATGGTGGTTAATGCATATCTCAATGGTGAGTCAATGTGGTTGAAGAGTATACACATTTGTCATTCATGTATTATATGCTTCGTACATTTAATTTTTGTTTTAGTTGAGAAGAATATAAATGGATAATTAATTAAGGAAGCACGAAGGCTAAATTATCCAGCAATATGTGATCACTTTTAATTCAGTCAGGAGGTAACTTGACTCTTTTCTTCGGCAAGAGAATCTCTGATCTCATAAAAGAAACTTTAAGTGGACATAGTTTCAAAATTGCACCATTATTATTTCCAAGTCGAAGATTGAAATTAATGTTAAGAATGTTATTATAATTTTGATAGAACCGAAGTATTAATTATTCTATTTTGATCTTTCTAATAACTTATATTTTCTAATTCAACATAGTCCAACCAATTTTTTTTGTGTTGAACCACCCAGGTAGTTGTCTTTGGAAGGATCAAATTATTATCAACAATTTTTAAAAAGAGAAAAGCATGGATTCCGGCATGCCCCCGAAAGGTGACATTTATAAAGGCCAGAAATAAAGTATACTTTTGTTCGGATAAAAAATAAATCATGCGTAATCCAGATAACCTAGAAAAAAGTAACACTCAACTGCTTGGGCAAATTAGTAACATAGATAAATTTAAAAAAATTGTTTCGTTTTTAAGTGGCCAATGATCCTAAATATTGTGTCCGTCCTCAACAGCTTTTGGACTACTCTGATTCTCGAACCATCTGAAAGTGACACCCGTAATTAAAACTCTCAGAATTTCATGCTGATGTGGCATGCAAAATAGCGGTTTTTTCGTGTTGTTGTCCTCCACGTTTGGTCAAACCTTGTAATTATATATTGGAAAAAAGACCCAAATTACGTTGATGCTTTAAAGAAGAAGGTTCAAGTAGTGAGGTTAAAAGCTCTGAATAAAATATACAAACACTTTGAATAACAGTTGTAATACAAAATGTGGCGTCTCCTCTACAGATGACACAATTCATAATCTATGAATTTATTTACATTTGTATCGTTCTGATTATAAAACGTGTGTTCAAAATAGTAAACCATTGGATAGTGAATGGTTTTCCCTTGTATCTAACAAATTAGTAACTTTTGTATATTTGCAGAAAGATGTCTTTATCATTCCTCCAGGATATTTGTACTAAGAAGAGAATACTAGTTATGGTATTGCGTGGTTATTTGGATGCTTGAACAATATAAATAGCTCTAGTGCATACTGTGTGCAAGAAAACGCAAATGAGAAATCAATTACAAAGCTTTATCAAACACAGAGCTAGTGTGAGTGTGTGTTTATTAGCTTATCATGAATATTAATGCACATGTGAATCATTCTCTGTCCATCCATCATAGAGCAGTGCCATAACTAATAGTCACCGATCATTTTAGTCTTCAGAAAGGAGCTATCCTATTTACATCGTATTCGCCAGCTATTGCTCCAAAAATTAGTTTACAGTATAAAAATATCCAGTGCTTTTCATTGAATAGTTTCTACATTAAAATAATGAATAGACAACGAGCTGTTACTGCGATTGCAGGGAGAAGACGAAAAAAGAAGACAAGGAAGAATAAAGAACACTGGCTCAACCATAGGATTGTTCTTGCGATAAAGAAAATGAAGCTTGTAGGTCTCAAGCAAGCCCTGAAACCGGGACTCCAGTGGATTGAAAGGTATGCAAAATGTTAATCTTTCTTGCACGTTCGACATAAGATTGAATCCAATTTCAGATTTGAAATTTCTTAATTCTTAAAAGAAGTATTTTGTATACTGTTTCCGATATTCTTCAGTCTGATATGAGCAAGGTCTCGTGAAACAAGTATAAAGTTTCGGATGTTTTAGGGCCTCAAACTACGAATTGCTTGAAGAGAAGATAAAATATCAGTTATTAAGTTGCAAAAATAATGGATGGACCACAAAATGAAAGCAGCGTGCGGCTAGATGATTGAATTTTTGTTTTGTTGATTCAGTTCCTTGCTGACATTCGGTTCATCTCTTTAACACTAAGTGTTTGTTTATTAAATTTAAAAAATACAATCTTTGTGTTGCATTGATGGTCAATTCCTTTGTTTGTATTAGTCACGCTTAGATAGAGGACGCTTAAAGCAAATTCATTACATTTTTGTTTTAATTGAGTAAGTATGTAAACCAGGTCATTACACTAAAATTATTTAAATGGTAGTATCCTGGAGTCTCCTTCATCAAAAAAGGTTAAGATGTTCGTGTGGTTTTTCTTTAAATATAATACCACTCACAATCGATGAAAATGTTGGGAAACTGTAGATGAAAAGCAGAAGTTTATAGCTTACTGCTCAGTGTATATTCAAGATCGATAAATGTCTAGCACGCAAATATGACGTGCTGGTGGCACGCTTTTTAGGATTGAAGGGTCGTCAATATTTGGAAAGTGTTACTTCCAGTTAATAAATGCCCGACCCAGTTTCTTGTGTGCGGATGCTCTCCAATAATGAAATTAAATAAAATACAATTCAAAAAATTCTTTCGAATATCTAATACGTGCTATTGGGAACAAGCTTAGTTATCTTCCTCCAACTTTATGAAGCCAACGGGCATAAAGGAAACCCTTTAAATACCCGTTGAGGATTGTGATTGGAAAACTGTTTTTCTTAGGTGAGGTAAAAAAGCCGGATTTCTCCTTTCAGCTAAGTATGCATTCAGTCATACTCCCCGAAATTATTCCACCCCATAACTCTCAAATATTGTCCGATTTGCTTCAATTATTTTATCAAATAGGAATTACGGTAGTCAGGTAGTGCGCATTCAGCTTTTCAGTTATATTTATCACACCCTAGCAACGTGAATTCAAAAACAAAATTTCAATTAGTTGCTAAGCAAAATCTATGTGATTGATGTGGCCGTTTCAGTTAACTTTATAATATGGCTTTTAATATCCTTGCGAAAGAGTCTTTGCTGGCCCCAATCAGAAACGAATTGGTAGAGATTTTGATATTTATGTGATAAATTAATTAAGAAGCAGAGAAAACGTCTAGACAATGACTCCCAGCAGCTTATATCTTTCAATTGCTACCCGTTTGGCTTAAATTATGTTTCTTATAGGTCTTGTGCCTGAGAAATAAATTGCTTTTAGCATTTAAAGGAGAATTTCAAATCCGTTTTCATTCAAGTGTAACTGATTCTTATAACAAATAAAATAAATGACCTTAAAAAGTAATAATAAATTAGTAAATTAATAACTAAATATTTCTTAATACTTCATTATTAGCCCAGTATGTTTGTTGCTTGCATAAGTCAAAGACTGGTTTATGAATCTGGTTGAAAATTCCAAAACATATTTTTTGTTTAACAGCGAATCTTGTGTCAAAGTTTTCACTCAAATAGTAACCTCTGTGACAGGTCGGGGTCATTATAGTCCAACCCGTTGGGGTAATTAGTAAACATTTCCAAAATCAAAATTGAAATTAATACTTACTACCATACCATCCATTTAATACTTTGATGCGAATATTCGTATTATTTAATTGGGAGCAAAAGAACATATCGGATCAAACCCTAATGACCACCACCTCTTACTGAGTTTTCAGGTTGACTCCTAAGTTTGGTAGGATCTTGGCATTTACACTAAGAGTATGTTCATCAAATTGCCATCCGATTCATTAACCTAACCTGGAAGTAATTAACCGAAATAACGACGAACGAACCAACAGACTTCGCAGCAGATATCAAATAAATTTTATCAGCCCAAACTGACTGGGCTAAAAACCATCTGGTCGTAAGAATTGTTTACTTCTGAACTGCCCATTAAATTTTTCACTCAGATTTGAATAATCTATTTATCAGCCGATTAATAATAATAATCAGATTGGAACATGAAAACAGTCAAAAACTTCTTGGCATGAGGATTGAATTACCTTCCGTTAGAGAGTTGTGCGCTCAAATCGTAGAATAATTCTTGAATATTAGTATACTTAGCTATGTAGTTAATATGTTGGAAGCATTTCAACTTATATCAAGCAGATTTATGAAGCCCAGAATAAAATAATTTTACATGAAATTAAAAATCCTTCCCTTACCATTTTTGCACGTATCATGACACAGAAAAGTTGGAAATAAAATTCGTTTCGTGGAAAATTTCTCTTAGGTTCGGATCAACTATGCGGTTGTAAAGTATGAAACAAGCTTTACTTGTGTTTGCCATATATTTTGCACTCCTCCCCTAAGTGAAAGGCATCATCATCCCGCGTTATTACTTCAAACTTCAAAAATATAGATAATTTTAGTTATTGCACGGGTTGTATTATTGACGAAATAATGAAATTTCAGTAGTGGATAAATCTTTGAACATAAGTACTGCTTTGATCATCGATGAAACCAATTTGAATAAAAAACTTCAAGTCGCAATACTAGAGGAAATCAGCAAACGATTTCAGAAATTTTTTGTACCAAAAATTTGAAGCATGTCTTTTGAGAAAATGTAAGCGCTAAGTTGATTACATTAAAAAGGTACGACCTATATCATAGGTCATAGTTTGTCAACTTCTCAATCATTATGAACACTGGGTTCCGGATTTTTAAAAGACAAGTTGAATAAAAGAAAACCCCTTTCACATTGAAGACTATGAAGGTATCCTTTGACGCAACTTGAAAAGGTCACGCCTTAATTGTTGTGAAACCCAAAAATTGAATTTTGATTAGTTTGTGAATATTAACAAACTGATATTCGTAAATTAATATACAAAAGCATTCCTTTGAGTTCAAGACCATTGTCCAAAGTTAAATTGTTATATTGCACAATAATTTGCGAATCATTGAATTAGAAATAGTCTTTCGCGTGGTGATGAGCGCAAAATACATGACAAACACAAATAAAGCTTGTTTCATACTTTACAACCGCATAGTTTATCCGAACATAAGAGAACTTTTCCACGAAACGAATTTTTTGCAACGAAATAGACAATAAGGTACTGTGAGCAAGAATGATTTATCTGTGACATCCTGAGATCATTTTTACGAGGATGAAAAACTGGATTGTTTGCTTAGTGAAGGCCAAAATGCATTCGGACATTCGAAATAAATACAAGACAAACTATTTTTACGGTGCCAAAACACAATGTATAGAAGTACACTGCAGATATATAGTACACTGCAGGTATATATATATATATACATATAGTTGTACCTACATAGCATAACTTAATATTGCTCAAGCTGTATTGCATTCGTCTGAAATTTTAAACGAACAAGCTTATTGTCGAAGACAAAAAATTGAAATGCGTAAAATCTCGAATAACAACCATAGCAATTGCATAACAACCGAGACTCACGGGTGTTCCCCGTAACTGCTACCAGATAGCTCACCGAGTACTATAAAACCTTTATTAGAGGCACTTTCTCCATGCCCTTGGAAGACGCAAAAGGAACAAAAGGAAAGCCTTAGGTCGGTAACCACGGGTGAACTTTTTTTATTGGACGTGTCGCGCATCTGATGACTATCCATATGTTACATTTTAGGGATTTGGAAGAACTTCAACCGAGCCATTAAAAATTAACTGAATCAATCTATTACGTACAGCTAAATATTTACTGCATATGACCAATTTGAAAGACACTTTATAACACCTTTCAGGCCCCAATAGGCGTTTCAAAATTTATTGAAAATACATTTTATGCAGTAAGATTTCAAGGTATATTAATACTATAATCTTTACTATAGAATTTTTTGGATTGTTTTTTGATTTGTTTAAAAATCTTTTATTGGTTTGGAAGAATAGTTACCAGATGCGCGACCAGTGTGATAAAAAAGATTCGCCTGCGGTTACAGATTTGAGGTTTTAATTTTGTTCCCTTTGCATCATCCAGGGGCATGGAGGAAATGCCTCTATTAATAATTAGACTCAAACAACTCCCAAAAATTATTTTAACACCTTGAATATGATTAACAATTTTAATTTATTTATATTAATTAACAGTGATTAAAAACAAACTTTCCAGTTGATTGAAATAATTTCACTATATTAGTTTTCATATCATATCAAGGAATACATCTCATATGGATTTGACTTTATATGGTAAAAAAATTTTTTATTATTATACGACTAGAAACTGCAATTATTGCAGTGGATATTTAAATTGCATACGGTGGAAGCTTCCTGAAAAAACATGAAAATGTCTACTGACGCTCATAGAAAAGTAATTTCTAGGTTGATTCTTTTCTTAGCCTAGCAGGAAACCTTTCAATATTGTTAGAATATATATTTCCTTATTTTTATTTCTTGGAAAAATCACTTTGCTTACGGAAGGTTCTGTCCTCCCTCTTAGGTAGCAATCATATATATGTTTATAAAAGTTCAAACTGACCTACATAATTATTATAACTCACCATCACCTAACAATATCGGATTGCTATAATCTCAAAAAACTCTTCCCTCTGGGTAAAATAATTCCCTTTAATGAACTAAATTATTATTAATGGGAAAGTTAATCTTTGACAAAATTTTTTCCAAACAGCTTAAAGTACGAAATAAACGGGTCACCCCAAAAACTCATAATTCCAACGTCCCACATGTACCTGTACTGGGATTCCAGCTCTTAGTTGTTAAGAAAAGTAAGTTATAACAGTGCAGCAGTTTCATTTCCATTCACTCAGTGGCAATGTGCCTTACTTCGAAAGTCATTTCTTAAATGTGTGAATTGGGACAAGCAGTCCACTCAATCCATACTTTGTTTATAATTTTAAGTACGCTCCTCATGCATTAGGGTGAATCTTTTGTCCACAACCTATTAAACAAGCAAGAAAAACAGCGCATTTAGTAGTTGTATCATTCCTTTTCAAATCTTTGTTGACAGCGCAGGTATCTGTGCCAACTTTATTAAATAGCCAAAGCTAACTTCCGACTTCTGAATAAAACACCAGTTGTGAAACTAGAACCGAGCATTAGCATACTTCTCATTTATTCACTCAAAATTATCGAAAATAGTTTTAATCAGGCCTATAGTGTTAAATATTTCAAACTTAAGTCGGAAACTATCTGATGCTGGCATTTTATCTACAAAAATCAAAAAAGATCTTTAACTGCTGTTGCTGGATTTTCATTGATAAAATTCTAGTCTGCGTTTTTTGCTAATTTAAGCCTTTCTGGAAGACTGCTTGAGCATATTGTTAGATTTTTCTTGGATACCCCTGGTGATGAAAATTCATAAATACCCCTACTTTGGCGTCTAATGCAAATTATTTGCATGGAATCTGAGATTATTCCTAATTTCTACTACTAAAACCTACCATTCTTGGCTTATCGGTGTGTGTGTATTATCCTGTGGGTGAGTAGTAGTGATGGGTTGGCCCAAAGTATGTATTTTTTTTCATTTTATGGTGTTACTCATGGAAGACTAGTCTTTATTGTACTAAATGATCATAACACTGAAATAAAGCGAAATCAATCAATCAATCAATCAGTAACATAGGATATCCCAGAGAGAACTTCCTAAATATATTCGTTGGTATTATTGAAACATAGAATACAATTAACAACAGTCATTATCAAAATTTTGAATTCTATCGAATGAATTTGGGTTCCGCTGTGTTCACATTTATTTGTTAAGGTGGTTTACAGCTAGTAGTAAAATTTAGTGGATCCATATTGCTTCAATTCATGATCACTCCAAGTCTCGCGTTTCTGGTGTTGCCACATCTGCAATTAATTTTTTGTATTAAACGTCAAATGCAATATCTATCTTTTCATGTCGGATATACCTTCTTCATTGACGCAAGCTCTGTATTGAGGGTGACCTGAGAGATTGCCGTATTTCGGAACCAAGTCTGGCCTTGTGTGCACGCATCGACTATGTGGTGCTATGCATTCTTTAATTATATAAGCTACTGACGTTTTACGTAGGCAGTGGTACCAGGTTTCCGGTTTGCAGTTTTTTTGTTCAACTTTTTTGACGTTGTGTGCATTCAACTTGAACATCTCATGTCCACACATATCCCCGAATGCATGAGGGCACTTGCAATTGGGATCGGTGCGGTCGTCATCTGTCTTCGCATTAATGATGAGAGGTGCAAACAGAGACGCAGTAAGTATGAATGTTCCAATGCAGATAATAGATTTCATAATGCTATAAAACAATCAATTATCGGTTAGAACACGATAAACCATTCTACTTTTCGTGAAATAGTATAAATCTTAATTTCAAGAATAACCTTTGCACTTTTTGACCCGGAGGTTGGAGTTTATTTTTCTGGATCTGGAGTTTAATTCTGGACAGGATGTGAACAACAAGTTCACCTAAAATTAACGGAATTTATTTATCCAGCAGAACTTCATTTAACAAGTTATATTAACATCCCACGTGCTGTTTCCTAATAGGATTTTCTGGTTTGCTGTGTTTTTCGCCTGCCTGGGAATAGCAGGATACTTAACCGTATTGACTGTTTACGAGTATTCCGAAAATCCGGTGCTCAATACATTCCGTGAAGATGAATCTATTTCAAACTTTCCGTTCCCTGCCACCACGATAACAGGAACCACGATTTTACACAATAACGCCACAACAGATGTTGAAGGGTATATAATTCAATGTTTTATTGTCAATTCTGAAGACAGAATGCAATCAAAAAAACTATATGCTTCCATTTAATAGGCTGATTAACAAAGAATTTGAGGCTGCTCGCAATGGCAAACAAAGTTTTCAATTCGAAGGTCAAACTTGGAACTCGAGGTTAATTGACATTCTTCTCTTCACAATAGACCATTTATGCGAGCTTGTAGGCAGTTTTGCAACAAAAGAAGAAATCCTTGATTCTGAGAAGGTTCAGAGCTTCAGATTGCGGGATCATTTGGAATACGCGAAATACATGAATGTGACATTAAAAGACAATATGGATGACAATGCGCTGAAGAATACCGTTCTACCATTCCTGAAGAATGTATGGTATTCGCAAACATATTATTATACAGTTCAATACTTTATATTCGGATGGGAACTTCATATGCAGAGAACGTTGGATTGTAAGAAAATTATCGCTGCTTGTTGGTGGGAAGGAGACCAACAAAATTGCACGGAAGTCTTTGTTGCAACGCAAACTGATGTTGGAAGTGGTTGCACATTCAACAGAATACCCGAAGAACTACTAAGAAGGTTCGATTTAAATATTCGTTATTCAATTAAAAATGGCATGTCTTCTTAAAAATGCATAAATGCAATTAAACAGGCGCCAGGGGATAATACCTGTTTTCAACGATAACAACTACACTAAACAGGAAATCAAGGAATGGGAAGAATTTGACTTGGACTCCATAATTTCAGTGGAAGGAATGAAAGCCTTTCCCACATTTCAAAATCCAAAGGTTCAACATGAGGCTGGGAAGCTTACGGGACTTTCATTCATGCTTATATTTGACGAAGAAGATGGTAAAGCCTGTCCAATTGTCGATTCTCGTGGATACCTGGTAAATTTCAGCATTTCTGATGAATACATGGTGCGCCTAAGATATCAACGTACTTAAATATACTCAAACAGATAGGGATTCATTCTCCATTTGAGGAGCCGAGAATCATGCAAACCGGAATAACGGTTCCACCAAAAACTGAAGTTTTTGTGAAGGTGCGGACCGAGGCCACGTTGGCTGACAAAAGCATAAGGTCTCTTAGTATCGTGAGTAATAGAAATTGTCTATGTCCAACTTTATTACAGTTTGAATCGGTAGAACTTGCTGTTGTAAAAAATTTCCCCGTTGTTGCAGGCGAGGCGAAAATGCTACTTTCAATCTGAAAACCCTCTTCGTAATTTTAAATACTACACTGTCGCTAACTGTCACCAGGAATGCCTGGCTAAGGAAATTAAAGACAAGTGTGAATGCTTGCTTCTTACTCAAAGTGGTATAATTATATTGATATTAATAATTATGTCATTACGACTCTATTTTTTCTTTCTAATTCATTAAACAGTTGGCAAAAATGAAATCCTTTGCGGTCCATCGAACTTGGGATGTGTTGAACCAACCATGGGTATGGAAATATATTTCAGCTAATAATTGAATGATAGTGTTTATATTTGAAATTTTCGTTTGCATCCTGCAGCCTCGATTAGAAAGAAAGGCTATGATCGATTTTGTCGCAACCCGATATGCCATTCGCCTTGCACTGATATAAAGTATGACGCTGATGCTACTTACCTTCCCTACTATGAGAAGGGATTTTTGGACTTTACTGGGCACAATATGTTGAAGTAAAATCTATTTTCTTACAAGTTTAAAAATAATAACCTTGCTCCAATATTGACTAATAATACGTTTTTGGTATATTCAGGAAAGATTCTGTAACATCTATAGTTCACATTACCCAAGGCTCTAACTCGGTACCAACTAGAGAGAGGAAACTACAATTCACATTTTCAGTATTATTCGGTAAGTATTTGAAATGTTTTAGGCGTCAAATTTCACCTCAAAAGAATTGCCATTTTCCTTACATGACTTTAAGAAAAGCATCAAAGCCTCAAATAATAAATTCCGTTTACCATTCAAATATCCAAAATTTGGAGCTGGCATACACTTTTGTAATTTAGCGTAGGCTATATATAAATTTCGAATTATTTTTTAAATCAGCTTTCATGTTTGGAGAAACTAAATAGTACAATGTTCTTAATTTTAGGAGTGATTGGTGGAATCTGGGGAATGATACTGGAGTTCAGTTTATTCACTATGTTCAATATTTTGGCTGGTTGCTTCGCTTTGATTGTTCCGGAAGTATTGCAAGTTGACTTGGAGGACGACAGCGATACTGACCCTCAAACGACACCTCGTAGAATGTCTGAGTCACATGCGGAAAGGAATGATGCAGAATATTCGGGGCCACTTGAAGAACGCATTGTAGATACGACAGAAGTAAAACATCCTGGTGACACAGGCTCTGGTCCGGTACCGGGAAATGCCACTTCCGGTAATGTGACTGCTTCTTTGTCAGCTGGATCAGTTAACCTTGGTCAAGCGAACGTAGGGACTTCAACTCCTATTGTTACCATAAGTGGCTGCATTTCTCAACATAGAAGAAGTGATGAACTTGGAACGACGAAACAATACCATTCAATAAATCAAAGTAAACCTGCGTCCTGGAACAAAGTTTTGTTTTCTCAACGAAATTTGAGTCAGTGGAATGCGCTAAGGGACGAAGCTCTTGAACAAGCCAAGAATAGTGCTATCAAAGCTGCAGCAGAAGTTGAGTCCAAAGAGGAATATCCATAGGCAAATCACAATGATTAACATTGGAAAATACCTCTCAGGTTCGCATGCATACCATAAAGTAAGTCCGCCACAAACTACGAGGAGTTCCAATTACAAGATACCCTTCCAAAGTTTTATATAACCTTTAAACTGCTAAATGACATACTTGTGCACTGTATTACAAGAATACTGCAAAAACGGTATTGCTCGATACATTCAATTTTGATTTCGAGGCCGCTACAGTAACGTCAGATTGATAGGATGGCAAATTTGTTTGAATGCTTTACAATAGATACGAACTAAATATAATCTAATGTGCACTATTACACACTCACCTGTTACTTACTTACTCAGCAATGAACCCTTATTAAAATAAACACAAGAAATTAAAGCGGACATCCGTATTGCGCCATTTGCGGAAGAACTACTTTCCGTGCAATTGACCATGGAATATTTCGTAAAGTTAAATGAATAATTTTTAAATTCAATTTTAACACAATTACTTTTTAAATAAAGATGGCTATGACAACTGTAAATTGGACTTCAAGTCTCCTTTGCTTGATTTCTTTAATCTCAACTAAGCGCACATAGACGTTATGAGCGCACCTCCTTGGGAACTTGTAGTTCTTTTCTTCTGCAATGGAAAACCAACCTTTTGGCGAAGGAGTCTCCAGTTCTTCACAAAAAACTTCCTTTGCCTTCGATATTCAAATTTTCCTTCTCTCCTCGAGCCTGGACTCCATGCAAGTTTCTCTTTACCCCGATCGCTCTAAAGACCCGCTTCTGTCACTGACTTCTCCAAAAATATCCAAGATTTTCTCGACTGCTACATCAGTACAAATATTATTTACTCCAAATGTGACGGAGTTTAATCCAAAATGTATGGTGAATTGTAGGATAATACTCCAAATTAATTATTCGATCTTGTTAGTTTATTAATAAATCAATTATGGATAACCTCTAAATTGTTGCCTTTATATGAACCGGGAACGGATTGAAACGCCTAAATCCCCTGCATGTGACTGGTTTTACCTTTTTCAGGCCTTTTCTCAACCTTTACATAATTCCTGAGTGTACTTGCACTCCATGGTTATGATGTAATGACGACAATTGAAGAATTGAAGAATATTTTGAAGGATATGAGCTCGCTCTAGTTTCTAATGCTAAAACTAACTAATAAAAATATAAATGAAAATTTCTGATATTTTAATTTATTTAGGAGTGATGGTCCCCTTAGTCAAGGACTCCCTCCTCTACACCAAACATAAGTTTATACAAGGAGTAACCTTCCATGTGGTGAGTGCGGTTTCTAGGCGACGGTCGCGCCACTACTTGCTATAAGTAGGTTTTGTTACTAAGGAGACTTCAAGGGTCTTACCTATGACCTGAGACTTAAAGGGACTAAACCTAGGACTGACTGGTCTACCATGGACATGAGACTAAAGGACTTCGACTTGTGGCATTAAATAGCATGCGCAGGGAAAATCAGGTAGGTTGAGGAATGACTCACCTAAGAAGAGGCGGAGACTGAACGGGACTTGAGACAAAAGTCTGTGACTAATTTCAGGGAACTCCAACATTGCTCGTATCCACGCCTGACTGCTAAAGACTAAAAACCCTCTGCACACTTCCCTCAAGGGTGATAGAGAACGACTCCCATTTCGAAGAGCACACTCGCACGGGACGGGTTTTTCAACTCAATGACAGACACTCGATTTAATTACACACACCTCACTGACGCTTTACGACACATTATGACGACTGTCGTAACCAGATGAAGGGAGGGCGAATGGAAGACTCAGGAGACCGGACAGGAATTCCGGATAAATTGTGACTCGACTGCTAGTGACTCCTTTCGACGTTTTGCTCAACGTAGCATTTTAAACGATTCTGATAATTTAGCTTTGAGGAGTATTTTAGGATAATCATTTTTCGTATCAACCGATTTCTTATTTTACCAAACCAAAAGTTCTTAAATCATCCTACCGAATTTTCCCAACGGTTTGTGTGAGATAGTTATCGATTTGTTGATACTTCAGAGTCAGTTGGAAGGAGTCTCCTTTCGGAGGCGCAATCACCGCCACAAAGAAATTTCCAGGATCATAGGTCTCTGTTGTGTTAGTGTAAAGCGAGACGTTCTGGTGACCTTCTCTACGCACCAACTCACTCGAAAACTTGCCAAGAGGACATAGAGTTGAGGTTCTTTAATTTGAGTGTGAAACTAGGCTGCTCCGTTGCGGAGGGCGCAATAACAAGCGTCACCAGAATCACATGACCCGCATTACTGCGATCTGTGAATCAATAAAATATTCAAGAATCTTTTATTTTATATAATGTATTCAGATTAACACACACATATATACATGAAATCCACTTCAACGTTTTTCTTGTGAAAAGAACGAAACACTTTACATATTAATCGTTTTATCGTTCATCCTTCAATCTTTATACTGTAGCTCTCGTTAAATTCTGAAGGGAAACACCATCTTCAAATCCATTTCCCGTGATTCCGTCATCCGACAAATCCCTGCTGTGACTCACTTCAAGTTCTTGTAAAAACACGAACTCGTGGAGAATAAATTGCATCAGTTTGTCATCTATCGCATCAACGCATTGACGTAGACTCAGTCTCTTGAGATTGCGGAATCCCCGAAGAAGGTCGGTTTTGAACAACAAATCTGGTTCTATTCCGCTTCTCTCCCTCCAAAATCCATAAGTACTCCCTTTAAAACATACACTATCTAGTTGACCCTTTTGTAACAACGACAGAATCTCTGGACCTGTCCCGAAGTGAAAGCAATGAGGTGTGTAATTGCATTGTCTCACAATCCGCAAATCTTTTAGATTCCCCATTTTCCCAAAAAATGTCCAGTCTATGTGTTCTCCTTCTGCGCATCCAATGAACCTTTCTGTTTTCAAATGTAACTTCCTCAACCTACCAGAGACCCTCTGAATCGACTCAAACAAGCTTCGACAAACTTGCTTGACTCTGATCTCCAATTCCTCTAAAACCAACGATGAATGATTATTTAAGAACGCAGCCAAAATATTTTGATCTTGTTGATGCAACGTCACCGTCAGCCTCTTCAGTTTAGGGAATAACAGTACACGAAGCTCTTTAGTTTTCCAAACATTAAAGTGCACATTTAGCTCCTCCAAGGTCTCCAGATTTTTCTTCAGGATTAGAACACCAGGAATGACAACGATATCATTGGTTACTCCCACAGAACAGAACTCTGCTCTATTGATCCTGATTGACTCCAGTCGCATTGGAATCTCCGCCAATTTATCTAAGTTCCTCTTAATACGATTGAACTGCGAGTGGTCCAAGTCGTAATGAGTAACAGGTGAACTGGTTTTCGTAAACATATTACCGTAGTACTCACTATCTGAATCGATGATTTCCAAATGTCTTAAGTTCCGCAAGTTTGCACGCACATCTGAACACAAAAATATGTCGTCGAATGAAATGGTACGCAGCAAACTCAGATCAATCCTTAGGTGCGTAAATTTTGTTGTTGAATTTAGCAAACTTGAAATTAACTTCTCTTCCAACCCATTCTCAACTTCCGAATTTTCTTTTAGTGACACCAATGTCAATGTTTGAACTGTTTCCATAATGTGCGAAAGAAAGTTCAAAGCTACCAACGGCATCTTCACGCACACCCTGACACCACGCCAGCTGTGCTTAGAGTTCTGAAGGAGATTGGCCAATTCCATCGTGTTCTTGGTTACCACAAGAATTGCCTTCTCTGTAAACCACGGCGACCCGCAGATCATGTGTAGAAAATGGTGACTTGTTTCCCTCGCTGACTTCATGTCTCTAAAACTTAAGTGTGACACAATTTTTTCGCCCACCTGTACATAATTTTCAATTAACAAACAAAAAGAAAATTCAAGCCGACCTGTTTCAGATTACGCATTTTATACTTACGATAGGATTGGTAAGAATAGCCTGGAGGAGTTGGCCCTCAGTTGCTCCGCTATTGACACCTGACATCTTCTTCGGACCAGCAACAAAATATTTCTCCCCGTTTCCACTCATGTGATCTTCTTTTTGTAATTTCTCCCAGTCAATCCACTTGTTCAAATAAACCTGTGTATGTAAAATTACACTCCCCAATTTTTATTTATTACAGCAGCTGCTTAAGTTTTTAATTTAAAAACAAAACTAATTTTCAATCGGCGCCAAATAATTCCTGCCAGCCATTCAGTTCCTTCCTGGATGTTCCGTAATGGGTAACGTGAGACATAAAAGACACACGTTACAGCGGACTTTATCGGTATTAAATAACGCAAATAAGGTAGGAAAATAAAATTCACAAGAAGTATTGTCTGGGAATTAAACTCTATTAGGTTCAAAAACGGCGTTTAAAAGAATTCTGACACGATTTTTTATGTCTGGAGGATAAAAATGTGGTCCTTCAATGATGACGAAAAGGTGGAGAAATGATGCACCCCCAAAACTCCGTAAAGCACTCAACTAGCATTAAAGGAAATATTTGGAATTCTCGAGAGATGAAAATATGTTTTTCTAAACTTCCAGACATAATCTAATTCTCTCCCAGATACAGGCAATTGGCCACGGCCTTATGTGATGAGAACAACCTTGATAAACCGTTGAATCCATTGAATCATTAACTTTTAAAAATCTAGAAGTGTTCATCTTCCTACTTAATTTGAACTCAAGTGAGTCCTAGTCTTCGTTCGTCGGCTTCTTCTTCATACCATACTTTACTGTAACGGAATCATTCTTGATCCTAATTTTGAATATAATGTATTTCTTACATCGATTTAGTTTTCAGGTGCCGGCATGTTCGTTGTTATTTCAAAATCAGAAGTAAGTGGTTTAGTCCAGATGTATTTGAGAAATAAAATAACGGAGGATTCGTGTAGCGGTATCCAATTATAAACTTTGCAGTTTTTTGTGATTTACCTAATAATGTTTTTTTAGTCAGTAAGTATGGGTAATCCCCGAGGGAAGTAGTACCATCTCTTGAACTTCTTATTAGTGTCAAAACCAAACCTGAAAAATGCATTTATTATAGCAGTAATGAGAGATCTTCGATATCATTACCTTGATACCTAATCAATCACCGAACTAATGATAATAACATATCTAGAGAATGATTTGATCATAAATCTAAAGAAGAGCTGCAACTTATGTGCAAACAGAAGTATCATATACCTTCATCCTACCACATTCCTGACAGAAGCATACCTGGTGACTCGACATCAAAGCTTAATATTACCAGAGCTGTGGTTAAAGAGAGGATTGCAGAGAAAAATAACGTGCAAGAAGGAAGAATGGCCTAGCAACAAGCTTTTAAACTGCCACTTATAAAGCCAGGAATTCGGGTATTTGATATCTTTGAACTCATTAACCCAGACTGTGAAATATGAAGACAAACTTGTTTTTTGTTCAGTCGGGACGCTCAAGGCTATTCGGATCGAAAACATTCATCGGTGAAGCTTAATAGTTTTGACTTCGGTATATGTCTACTTTTCATGGTGATTTATTATCCCAAGCTAATTTGCACGGCCAATACGTTTTTGGGCCTGGACAGTAAATTAATTTGCAAACTGTAAAGATGCAGGGCAGGTCGTACAGATGTAAGGATCATTATAATGACAATTGGCATAAAGACTCGAATGCAGTGTGTTATCTGTTGTGTAACACCTGCATCTTAATAACTAAATCACATTAAGTAAATTAATCCTACGTTAACTCAAAAATCCATACGGACATTTCAGCTTTGGAATTAAAACATGGGATGTAATACTGTGTCAAGCGAAATGTTTAAAAAATATCTAGCATGTGCAATTACACGGTTTCTGCAGATAGTAAATCATTTTCATACCCAAAGTGTTCAACACAGGGGTACTTTTGCAAACGAAATTAAATACGATTTCTCGATCACCTCTATTAAGTTCCAGTGACGCATGACGAGAGAAAATGTGTTTTGTGTTGTCCTAAAATAAAAACCTAATCGTAAATAGTGTCTCCCTCACATTTCCAAGTTTCAGTTGTGTTGGATTTCTACTTCTTAACTTGTCACTTTGACGCAACTCATAGATTCGAATGCAAACCCGCAGGTACGTTTGTACAGTGAAGCCGCATTTCCCATAAAATCTATCATGTGTGCAAATGTTGAAATGAATAAAAAACACGGGATTCAGATAGTTCAATACAAAGGTTTTATTTAATTTTTTCAGTTTTTTGAAATATTGATTACGGTATTATGCTTTAGTATATTTTGCTAAAATTCAAAGATTCATCCGAAATGGGCAGCTTCGACTAAATCAATTGAGTTTGCTCAAAAATGATTAGTTTTATTCTGTAGAAATGTTTCCAAGACGAAGAGTCCGAGACAACTCGCCGGCTGCACTAGTTTTGTACAGAAAAGGAGGTGACCTTAAACTTCATGACGTCGACTTTGTCCCTGGAGTTCTTGCAATTATTAACGAATGGCTGAGTGGTAAATTGTCCGGGAAGGAATGTGTGAGAAAGGTGCTCAAGACTTGTGTCGCTGCGGTTCCTGGAATCGCAGGAGCTGCTGCAGGTTTGGCGATTGGAGCTGCGGCAGGACCCTCGGTGGGTGGAGTGGCCGCTATTATCACTCGAGTGGCCCTCAAAGCTTTACTCAAGAGGATCTTCGGAGTAAGAAAAGATGATGCTTTGGAGAACGCGTATAGTTACTTCAACGTTACTGTAAATGCAACCAATGAAGAGATTTGTGAAGTGTACAAGGCACGTTGCCTCATTCTTCACCCGGACAAAGGAGGAGATGCGGAGGCGTTTCACCTGATGCAGATGCACTACGGGGTTATCAAAGCCCATAGGAAAATCTGACTTGAATAATTGCATGGGCTGTGAAAAGTATCAATTCATATTTTGATAATTTAAGAACTTACTTATGTATGACATTATATTACTCGGGTTGTTAAGAATTAGCTCAATGTTTAATTTTTGTTAAGTGGAGTTTTGTACTCATGGATGTTAATTCGGTCTTATATTTGCTTTTTATTGACTTTCTACAAAGCGAACAGCATAACACTGTTACTAATGAATTGTGTCCACTAAGTCGTAAGCGTATGAAAGCGAGTACTCAAAAATGGGTTACTCATGATGTAATGTGTGCTTTTAAGCAGCGTATTATTGCAAAGAATAACTTTAATAATAACCCTACTCCCCTAAATAGGCAAACTTACAACAAGCTTCGTAATTACTGTAAAAATGTAGTGAGTAAGGCTAAGAAACTGTACTTTTTAAGTAATTTTGACAATGTTAATAGTAACTCCATTTGGAGAACCTTCGATAAACTTACTGGGAAAGATATTAAGGTCGCGCATAGTATACCCGACTTATTCCAGAATAATGTAGCTGTTACAAGTGATGCTGATAAAGCAAGCCTCTTTTCTTCTGCGTTCATTCTTGAAGATGATAATTCTCCTGAACACAAACAAAGTGTTTTGAATGAATTTAAATCAAGTATTGAAGATGAACAGGCAGATCCGATTGTAATTGAGAAAATTGATCTTGAATATGCCTTTTCTAAACTTAAGTCTCGGTCAAGTTTTGGGGATAAAATCCCACAGAAAGTATTATTTAATGCTTTGGAGTCCTTGTTTTTACCTCTCTCTATTTTATTCTCTTCAATTTTTAATATTGGTGACTATCCCTCAGATTTCAAAAAAATGTATGTACTACCTCTTTATAAAGGAAAGGGTTCACTGTCAGATCCAAACTCTTATAGACCCATTGCCTCAGTCCCAACACTAAGCAAAGTTTTTGAGTACATTTTGAAGTCGAAGGTTATGCGTATTGTAGAACTTTCAAATGAAATTGATGATAACCAACATGGTTTTCGTATGAAAAGGTCTTGTGAATCAGCACTGTTTTCATTCTCTCAGCGTGTTTTTCAAGAATTAGATAAACCACACAATGTTGTCCTGGTGGTTTATATTGATTTGAAGAAAGCGTTTGATTCACTTGACCAGGTTAAGTTATTGAATAAGCTTAAGCTTTATTTTGATGTTCCATGCAAATTACTCATTGTGCTGGGTAATTATCTATTTGATAGATTTTATTATATTAGAATAGGTGATTTTATTTCTGATGGCCTTCTTGTTAATCGTGGTATAGGGCAAGGTTTAGTTTTTGGGCCAAATTTGTTCACTCTCTTTCTTAATGACGTGCGTTCAGTGCTAAGTGACTGTTATTACACACTTTTTGCTGATGATCTTGCTATCTATGTAAGTGGTTGGGATGCGAATGAGCTTGTTGCACAGGTAAATTGTATTATGTGTCGTTTGGATTGTTGGTTTACCGAAAATGGTTTAAATATTAATTATGCTAAAACTAAGTGTATGTTTATTCGCAAACCAACAACAAAACTCGTTTCAACTAATCCTGTTATTGTTAATGGATTAGAAATCGAAAAGGTACCGGTTTTTAAATATTTAGGTGTTTTAGTGGATGA
>JAQGAC010000297.1:0-29205 GCA_034696585.1 Isotomurus maculatus
CTTAAGGTAAGGACGTGTAGAATCGGTTAACAAATCTTAATTGTTATTACTATTAGTTGTTGTAAATCCATGAGTAGTGTCATAAATATCTTCTGAGGTTTTCTTCGTCCTACCGACTGACTTGGAATGATCATCTTCACAGAAGGTGTACAGTTCATTTCATTTGTCAGTGAAAAAACTAATCCTAGAACTGCCTAGAAGATTCTCTCTCCCCAATACTTGTAGTCATTTAATTCCTTATCTTGGATTTTTGTTTTTCTCCCCTCTTTTAAAAGATTAACAAAATAGGTTTTCATTTAAACTCCTGTGCACATCATTCGTGGGAATATCTCCCTTGACTTGAAGAAATGGTATTTTTGTTTCAGAGTTTAAACTTTATACAGGATTTGATTTAAGTAGTAGCTACCCTAGAAGGAAGGCGAGACCGAGAGGATTGTAACATTTGTAGGAGAAGAAGAAGTGGGGGACTTTTAAGAGTGTTCAAGGGAATTAGTGAAAGTATTCGAGGAAAGGCCTTGAGTTCAGTTTGTCCGTGGAGAGTCATCTGAGAGACTACGACGAGTATTTCATGGGGACGATGGCCTTACCCTAAGAGTTACTTTGGGGAAAGTCGGATGGAAAAAATTAAAATTTCTTAATAAAATGTAAATGAGTTTAGATGTTGGCCTCCTCTCCACAACCCGCCGACCCAAATGAACCAACAAAAGCTAAGTTATACGTTACCTTTGAGACCTCGGGTACAACTTCTGGAGTCTTGTCTTCCCAAGGGCAACTTTGGGCCGAGAAGAGACAGAAACAGAAGTCAAGCTCGCTTCATTCTCATCACATATCTCCTTTTGCACGAGATTCCTGTGTAGTGTAGCAGTAGTAGTACACAACGCAAGTCATACGTGAGCAGTTAAGATTAAGCTTAAGCCAAATAGAATCCAACTTGGAGTTTATTTCATCATTAAACTGCTCACAGCCCGTCTTCATTTGTTATTTCACATGTGGTGTAAGGTGAGACTTGGAGTTTAATGAGCAATCTGGATTCCAAAGGTGGCTTCTTTAATTCCCATTTTGCTGGCTAAGTGTCTGAAATTGATTTTTGATGAAGAAGCTTTCATTAGAGAACTGAGAGAAGCTACCTCAAAAAGGACTTTTTACGTATGGAAGTCAGGTGCAGTCAATTATGCATTTTAAAATGGATGAAGAAGTAAAAAGTGGTTGAATTTCATCGCCTCCAACACACAAGGGACGAGGGTAGTCATCAGGCATCTCCATCCAAGGTTAATACTTCAACCTTACAATAAATCTGAAAGTCTGCTCAACCAGAATGAAATAATTTAAAGAGTCGTCGTGCATTTGTTGCAGTTCTGATCTCTGTGATCCTCTGCTGAACTGCAGAAGAGGCTGATGAAGAGTGGCTTTTTGAAGGATGCAAGTTAATTGAAGGTCTCGTAGTGCTGGCGTCAGGAGTCTTTATTCGGAGGATAAACTATCCACCTCAATGAAAAAGACAGAGTGATCTGTGTCCAGATAAAGTATTCGGAAGCTAATTCGATAAACATGTTTCGGACTCGTTAAAGACGTTTTAATGCTCGTGTTCTCACGACACACTAGCATTCAACAACGGAGGAATTTCTGATTTCAATATTCTTGCAATATAAATAAATTAACGTATGGAATACAGGCAGACTTGCCGATGGACAGAGACGAGGCAAATGCACCAAAGTAGCTGTTGGCTGTGGCAAAGGGGACAGATTTACATTTATGCCTAAATCGAAAGGATTTGAAAGTCTCAGGTTTGAAGGTACAATTTTATCTTCGAAGAGAACTTCTATATACGCGCTATTCTCCTTTCCACTACCGAATTACTACCTTTCAGTTATTACTCTGCGTTAATCAAGCAAAGTGAGATAAGGTACGGGTAATAAACTGATCCGATGGAGAGAAGGGAGTCTCGGTTGTTTTTACGACCACAGGACCAGAGAACTGTAAGGGGAGAACCTTTGTCTACCATTGGATTATTATTGTGTTCAGAGAACCTTATCTTTCTCAAATGAAGTCCGATAGATTTCATTTTCTCCAGTGTTATCGAAGGGATATCAAATGTTTGTTCCTTGCAGTGGAAGACACACTGATAATCTGGAGAAGTCTACGCAGTATCTTTATAGCAGAGGGACAACCCTTCGTTATTCAGACCTCACAAAATGTGTACTACCGTGTATAGTAGACGCGTAGTATTCTGAATCTTTAAATACTAATGCTGGAAACAAAGAGATTGGGTGGAACAAAAGCAAGTGTTGAAATGATAAGCGTGTCATTAAATTGGAAAATGCGTGAGAAGGAGGGATGAGATGCATTCACGTGTGAGATATTGTTGCTACTATTGTACACGTTGCATAATATTTTATTACAAGGAGAGATTGAAAGGAGGAGGATGGGAAGATCGATGAAGAACGCGAGATGAGATCCAAATGACTTGGCGAGGCGTTTTAAGGGAAAGAGGAATGTGGGATAAAAGTGCGTGGATATAATTTAGACCATCCTGTCCAGCACACTCTTTATGATTTATGAACTTTGATTAATTCCATCCCCTCCTTTGTCTGGACACTCACTCCTTCGTACTCGCCTGTGTGTGTACTGCATCATTGGATTTTTCCTACACAAGAAAAAAAGAAAGCCCATGTCAACTTTTATGAACTCCATTTCGATCTCTTTCTTCATGCAACACGAATGAACGTACACACGGTGTGGACTGTGAACTGGCTGGTCATCTCGTTTTTTTCATATGCTTGCTTTGTACTTCATCTCTTGTGAAGTAAATAGGAACAACATATTTCCTGAGAGATCGGCATAATTCACCTCTCTCCTCACATACATCCACAATATTCCGGAGAAAGCCAGTGGAATGGACGATGCTGAAGTCCAACCTCCTTTTCAGACTTTCACTCACTCATTTTTATGACTTTTGTGCACCGAATCTCATATCAAATGTCTGACACTTCATATCCATGACATGACTTTTGAAATGATCCACTTCCACCAGCTGCTTCACTTCTCGTTTTGGCAGTACTACGCAACTGTTGGGGGATGTGTGAAAGGCTGAGAGATCTACACAAGAAAAGGTCCGATAGACAGTTATATGCAATTCTAGTGATGTTTGGGATTAGAGAGATGAACTTCCGAGGCTTACTGCTAACATTTACTGGGTGTGGGTTTAAAGTGCACTGCAGATCACAGTGTTGATGTTGAATGTGTCAGAAACATTTTAAAACATGTGAGGACTTAATACACTCCGAAATATGTTGGAAATTGACATTGGGGGGTTAAATGGAAAGGTTGTTGAAGATTAAGCGTCTGCCCAGCAAGTGTACTTCCTTAGATCAACCATTGTGAATGTTCATCGGGATGATTCGAAAAAGAAAGTTCCGTAATCATCGCAGATTATTTATGTGATCCCGTTGAAATGCATGAATTAAAGATTTAACACAGAATAAATAACGATGACAGAAATGACGGATGAACAAGTTCCGAAGAGACTCCGCCCAATCTAAACTGCATATTGTGCTCTGGATAAAACCCAATTGTCATCATGACGCGTCACATTTCCGGAAAATAATTATTGCCACTACCGACCAGCATTCTCAGACCATACACGTAGCATGGTCGTAGTCGTAAATATGTGAGAGAGTAAAAGTGACGGATGGTTACACAACTTGATTCTTCACTTGGATGGAGGTCCTCTTAACTTCAAAGTCTACACCCGTTTTACTTACTTTGCTTACACTTGTTTTATTTCATCTGCGGGAAGGACACATTAAAAGATCCGTATAGAGATACGGAGGGGACACCTTGAATTTTGGATGTCATTACAAAAAATCCCATTTACTTGAGTAAAAAGGGCAAAACGAATAATTAAGAAATAGGTGGAGTATTCAATTAAAGGATTTCTCCTTAGTTCCTCTCTTTCGTTACAGTTATGGGCAAACAAAGGGTTGAGAAACACCTTGGAGCTTTAAAAGAAGTGTCATTTGGTCCATCCACCAACCCTTCACACTTTAGTTATGCCACCACGTCCAACACACAAGACGACTGCTCTGGTGGTGGCCACTTTAGTTGCAGACACACAGGAAAGCTGATCTTATTCTGAATGTTCTACCCTCACCTCTTCTATTATCCTCTCTACACAATACACAATACAACCGTCAATAATGTGACAGTTTGACCACAAAGTACCTATAATGGGTTTTTATGTCAATGTCCCTCGCTGCAGTGTTTCAGTTGTTAGCATAATGCTGCAGTTTAGTTGCACAATTTCCCTAGGAAAGTGAATACCTAAAGTGTTGAATCTCACGTATGCAATAAATAGATTTAAAGAGGGACACACACACACACACAAGCATGCAATTTATCATCCCTCGTGCAAATGATGCGCCAACCCTTTCGCTCGTTAAAAAATAAATGTCTTAATATTTTAAATCTTGGTTTCTGAAATTCAAAAATGTTCGAAACGGAAATGGAGTGAAAGGGTTTCGTCGGAGTAGTAATTTGAGTGATCAATCTGCGTTTCCTGATGGAGATTGACTGTGGGTCTCCGAAAAGGAAACATCTGACTTGAAGAAGTCTTTAGAGGGTGGCAGAAAAATGGTAAGATGAAACGGGGGAAGGAAGATAATGTTCTTAATGGATGGTGGTGATGGTGGGTGGAGAGGTTTGGTTAGCACACCAACTCAGATCAAATCCATATGCCCTTCTCATGCGTGACAATTCTGTCATTTAAATGAATATTAATGGAACTTTTAGCCTAATGACACTTCTCTCACTGAAACTGTCATCCCCATCACATCTCTACGTGCTACGAGCTAAACATTTTTTCCACTCGTTTCAAGGAACTATCCACCAGGCGTTCTCACGTTGCTTGAGGTTAAAAAACTTTTTAAAGACGTGCATTTGAAATATTGCGTAATTATGAGAGTCCAAAAGTAATTTACTATGTGGAAAGGACTTCTCACTAACTGTTTAAGGAATAACTGGAATTCCCAGTGGCTAATTGCATTTTAATAAATGGAGATACAAGACTTCGCCAGCCACGAGTAGTTAGATCATTTTATGCATTGTATTTCTAATTTCTACCAACTTCTAAAAATGCACGAAAGGAAGCTTTCCATTTTATCCTAAAACTTTAAAAAGTCATCTTTGAACTTCTGTGAGATGTGAAGAAAACTTGAATGTAAAATGTTGAGTGAATAAATAGTTTTGTGTTTGTTTAACGCAGAGAAACTGGGAGTGCACCTCGTGGCTGTTAGTTTCTCCAATGTCAGACGGGTTTGGAGATGAAATGAATCATATTAAGAATTATTATTACGTTTTAAGGACTTTCACTTCGAACTTGTTCAAAGTTTATAGTTGGTTGGTTAAAGTATTATTGTAAGGGCTTGCTTGGAGTCATGAGTGAGTCTGACACACTTCAACTGTCTCCATCCATCCAATAAGCTATAAAAATAAACTTTGAGTGCCAAATGGACCTTTTACTCCAGAACATAAACTCTCGTCTTTCTAATAATCCAACATCGTGTAATTCAATAAAACTCTTTTTTGCGAGTTCAACAAAAGAACTATTTCAAAGTGAATTACTTCTTTCTCCTCCTCTGATGTTGGGGGTTCCGCAAGAATATTAAAAATTTCCTGTGTAAGCTTCGACGCACCTCCAAAGACATCTCATTTTGTGAAATGTCGTGTGTACGAAATAAAAGGGTTTGGTATTTATCTTTGTTTGTCCGCATGTCTCTGACTGTGATTATTTAAAGCGGTGGTCTAATAAGTAGTGTGTAGTATAGCGTACATAATATAATGGTCATGGTCGAAATACCTAACAGATAATCCCCTGCAATTACGGGTAAGAAACCTTAAAACAAACATCAAACTGGAATATTATACCGTTTATGCCGGCCTACGTGTCCTCTACATTTATGGATGGGCGAGTGAAGGATGACAAACAATAAGTAGGTATTCTTGTGCAATATAATTTGCAAATTTAACCTTAAAAAGTGGTGTATCAGAATCAGTGAGCATTCATTTCACAAATTACCAAATAGCGAATAAATTCAACGAGAAGGATACATAATAATAGAGTGAGGTTGAAAGTAGAATACTAAGGGACGGGAAACATCCTCCACCTCTTCTTTTACTTGACTTAATCTATATTCATTCTCGGGGCATGCCAGCTCATTCAAATTACCACAAAAAATTACAGCACAAGAACTCTCGTACAGTTTTTATATTGGATTTTCCTATGTCATTTACCTAATTGGATTGTTTCGTGTGCAGATAGAATTGCTCATGGATTATGCATCGTTTCAACAAACCCTTGTAGAAAAGCTCGAGTTGTAGTCTCACCTTTGTGATTTTATAAGGGAATATCGTTTCTCTCTGCCCTACTTGGGGCTTGAACACTATTACCTAAGTGAATGAGTGGGTGAGATAGACATCAAGGAATGCTTTCCGACTTTTTATGATGATTAATCAATTTCCTGGCTAAGAGAGTGATGAAGTTTGACTTACTGAGGATTATGAGAGTTTATAGCCGAGGGAAACTATACACTAAGGCCTATTGAGAGAGTGTGCGATGATTGTGTCTAATTAAAACGCGGAATAAATACCATAAAGTGTTGTGAATGGTCCTATAAATATGTAGATTTAATCTGGGTACGGGAAATGCTATGAACTTTGATAGAATTACTCTCTCTCCCTTTAGCTTTTATGCGTCACCTTCTGTGAATATCACCCATCTGCAATTTAACTGCCAACAGGATCTGCATTAAAACAACGTTAATTAGGCCGAAGTCTTCCCAAGACGTTTTTAGAAATTGGAACATTAAGAGAAAAGCCTATAGACTATATTGTTTGATTTCCTCGTTTGTACTTAACAGTCTAAGGGTGTCTCTTTTATGTATTTGTTTCATTCGAGAGTTTCTCTCGAACAAAAGTTGAAGTTAATCCTTGCCAGTTTTACAAGGAGGTATATATATTTATACTTGGAGAGTAGGGAGCAGGAAGAAAGGATCGCAATATAAATTGTCTATATAACGATAACACTGTACCGACTATCCATAACTTACAAATGCTCTAACAAGTCTATAGAATATCGCAAGGGAAGGGTGAATAGATATGCGTATATACCATGTAGCTTGACTAGCAATAGTTTTGGATGGTCCTTTCTTCGATTTCAAAGAAGAGTAAAAGTTGCTCACACGAAGACGAGAGAAATATGTTTGAAAGTTGAATTGTCTTTCTGTTTCTTGGTGAAATGTTTCGATATGAAACGTGACCAGTTTAATATTCGTAGTTTCAAACTGAACTTTTTATTTGGGCCACACAATAGAATACACTTTGGCAGATCACATCATCATCATCTTCGTCTTCATCGTCTTGGGGAGAGTATGCGAGGCAGTGAGAAGTCTCTCCGCTCTTCTTCTACATTGACAGATACAACTCACTTTCCATTTGCTTTCTCTTTGGCCTAAAGAGTGGCTTTCCTCATTGGGATTCTCCGTGAACTTGTCACATCCACACTAACTTCTCATCCTTTAACTTTTCCCTTGCCCAATGTGTTTTTTCTGCTCGTACTTTTTGACGCTCGAGTAGTACTTTGTAATTCCGATTCATTTTCTCAAACACAATCCTACTTTCTCCTTTACTAGGTAGTTGTTGAATCACTCAAAAAGTATTTCCAGGAAATTGACTTTTTGCTCTTACTCAATCAGTATCAAATTTGAAAAGAAATCTTTGAACACGTCCTTTCGGGTTTTGTTTTCTACAGTTGTGGTCTTTATAAGAAGCTGTAATACAACATGACACCAACACAAGAACATTTCTTTGATCTTTCTTCTGTAGTGGCTTCCTCGTATCCTCGTTTTTCTTAAAACAAGTATATAACAAAATACGATAGAATGGCTATCCTTCCGACATCCGATTGTCCTCGAAACACAGAGAGTAAAGAGCTTTTCAAAGGTTCGGGTTATTGAGATTTCAGCGAACATGAATTGAGTACCTTCAGAAGTTTCTATATTGATCCAGGAGTATCAGAAGACAATAGGAAGACACACTAGACTGAGAAACTTGACACATATTCGCTCTTGTTAAGGTGACATGACTCATACACTTTCAACGGCAAGGAATCACACGCTACTCACTTAAACTGTGACACAAGAAGCCCCTTCACATGTGGAAGTAACATAAATATTGCATGGATGTTCGTGTGTGCAGAATTTACCAGGAATCTTAGTTCCACCCTAAAATCAAATTTAATCGAATTTGGACTGGATGTAAAGAGGATTTCAAGAGGTCGGAGTTTTGACAGTAAAGTTTTAAATGAATGAATATCCCCTTTAGTACTTCCAGACTGCCACAGGGACATTACAATATACTCTTGGGTTTCGAGTATGCTCAAATTTTAATTAAGATGGGTAATGGGTGCATTTATTAGTGGACATTATTGGGTTACTTAATGGTACGTTATTTTTGTCCCCTTTCGCTTCATCTGTCTATTCTGTAGAGAGTTTAGGTTCGCTCATAAAATACTTGTTATTTTCAGAGTGAAGTGGAGAGTGGAAAGTCCATAGGGAGCTGAGTTTGCAGTACACTTCGACTTTCCCCGTGCTTCGTCGATCTTCCCATCAACACCGACACAAATTCTTGCAATGAGATGAGCCACTGTAATTATGTAAGCTTAGGGTTTACTGAAATCGATCTGATAGGGGAAATGCCCATTGTTTTTTTCGTTTTAAAGAGATCAGACGAGACTCGGACATTTCTCTTCCTGTAGAAGAGATGTTTAATTTCAATTTTGGTAGACTTAACTCTTATGTCCGTTTTGATTCAATTCCTTCTCGTTTTAAGATAAGTTAGGATTACGATTGAGAATGAGAAAGCAAAGGGGTGAGTGAGACTAGTGGAAGAAGATCAAACAAGGGAAGATTGAAGAATAGGGTTTCATCATTGGTTTTAGAGAGGATTTGGATTCAAGTGCCAAGGGACTAACATTGGGGTTGGGTCAGCTGGAGTCTGAAATTGATATGAACTCCCTTTTGGCTTAAGCAAACATGAGGATCTCAGTGGTACAAAATAAATACAATTCAAGCAGCCACTACGTTATCACATTTGTTCAGAGGGAAGTAAATAAGTATAACACACAGGCAGCTTGACAAAACCCGTCAGAATTCCATCTTCTGGATTTGAAGATTGAAAAACTGGAGTCTGAAGACGATTTTTTATGTTGAAATCCACAATCCAGGGCAGAATTGATTTTTCTTCAAGTATAATAATTATTATTAGAGAGTTTCATAAGATTGCTAAAAGTTTTGCGACGCTGCCGGACTTGAGAATAAAAATACAGCAAAAATTTAGCAGCAAGTCAACTCTAAGTATTTTAAAAATCCTACGAAAAGTTGGTTTCTTCTGCAAGAGCCCCTACAGCTTTTCAAACAACTGTCATCATTTTAGCGTTTCATTTTTGACTAAGGACAGCATAATCGTTATTACGAGGCCTCACCTAAGAGATGTCTGCAAAATTCTCATGAAATTCTCAGCATGAAGCTTCACATTTCTTTTTGTCCAGACGCCAGCCTATGGAATGCTATAAAAGATGCTGGAAAAGCGGAGGCACCTACTTACTGCTAGTGAGTTTTCAATTTCAGATGGTTTCGCTGCCTGGCTATGAAAGAGTTGGTGGAAAATGGCAGAAGTGCTGAGTTTTGAGTCAAGGCAATCTATTTCGTTCCGTTTGTACAAGTGAGTGTGTACTACAATCGTTTTATTCCTCCATTGAACAAGAAATAGAATGGTATGGCCTTTGACCATTATGCGTGGCTCTTCACACACACACACACATACATACACCAACACTCTCTCCGTCCTATGCACTTGCAGTGTTGAGTGTGGTGAGAAATAATTTCGAAGAAAAAGGGGACACTTAAATTGACGATTTATTAACTTCAAATCTCACTTTTATTGCGAATGACCAAACCTATTTGACATTCTTATGGCTTTCCTAACAAGAACTTGAGTCCATTAAAGACACAACTTGAGCACTTCCTCTGTCACATTACCTTTCAGCGTTCCTTACGAGAGGATAAGCAGAGTTAGCAGAGACTGTCCAAGTTCACTTTACTTCAACAACTTGTATACTACTAAGGCACACTTCAGGGAAAGAGGTCACAGGACCTGCCGTATATTATTTCATACAGAATGTACACACATCCAGATCAGAAATATAAGCAGTTAAGTGAACAAATTTATTTTAATTTAAGCTTCAAACTCATTACATTTGGTTATAATAATATAAACTGTGCAAGAAAGTTCTTCCCCAGCTAGCAGCTTCCCAATCTCCCAGACAAGCTAGTAAATGTTGTGCAGGATGGAGACTGAATCTCATCTATAATTCATAATTTTTGATGTAGAATATTAATAAGTGAATGTTGGGCAATGAAACAAAGTGCAGCAAAAATTACCCTATTGCCTAAATCTCTTTAAAGCCAGTAAAAAAGTGAGAGAACAAATCATAATGGTATGGTCTTATTGTTATCGTAGTCTGTAGTAGAATGCATCAGGTGACAGAATGAGGAGTATATTCCATATCCACAGGGTATTGTTATATGTAGCCTGTTGGGTGCGTAAATGAATTTATGTCAGTATTAAAAATGAGCACAAAACACAGCATTTCTTGTAGTAGATTACTTTATAGCCTGAGGCAAGGTAACTCACACATGTCTACGTGTGAAATTCCTCAAATTATTGTGATTCATGAAGATTTCACTTTTACATCGGATAATAATGCAAGATATAAAGTCTGCGAATTCCCATGTATAATTTGTTTATGGCCTCACCTCCCAATGAAAAAAGGCTGGTAGGAGTACTTATTAGTTTTTGGAATGAGAATATTCTGTCTCCATGTTTTTCATGGAACCAGGATTCAGTGGTGGTGGTCGACAGACCCCATAGAAGCCTTTGCAAGACTTCGAGTTAAACGATGCGTCGTAATAATGATTGTAATAATTCGTGTATGGCTACATACACCCAGGAAGAAGAGAGGAGAGACAAGTCAAGTAGATGTGCATGCAAATGAATTTCATTTTGTTGGATTCTTGTCAAAGACAGTGGGGAGTCGTCCAGTCAACTCCTTTAAAATTTGTACTAAAGTCACAAACCACTAAGTTGTCATTTACTCTCCATTTTCTCGAGTAATTATAATGACGACGTTACAAAAGGGAATATAAAAGGGAATGCAGTAGTTATGTGGCTGAACTGCACAAAACATTTCTGCACATCTTCTTCTAGTTCTTCTCTAAACTCTTCTTCTTGAGTCTTGAGTCACGGGAAGAATTCTTAGTTAAGTCATCTCTCATCAAAAGCAAAATTAATTTCTTTCGGGTTGTTAATTTTCTCCAAGAATATAAGATTTCATCTCTTCGAATTGCTTCGAGAAAAGAAGTTCATTCGTGCTTGAATGATGAAATGATGACTCTGGGACAAACACAGATAAAAACTTGGTTACTCCTTTGCCTCTTCTGCGTCCGTCTTTCTTGTGGTTTATCTTGTCAGATTCTTATCCAACTCTATTCACTTCTACTCTTTCTAATTCTGACCAGACATGCAAGCAAACTCAAGAACACTCTCTTCTATATTTTATACTTCCTTAACCCGCAACAAGAAACTTTGCCACAGAGAAGAAATTATTCTATGAATATGCTAAGACTTTATTCAAGTCTTCTTCACTACTTTACCATTTTGTACGCACGAATTTTTCCAAAATGAAATAAAACTTAGTAAAGTATATACTAAAGTGAAGTGCACTATTCCCTACGTTGTGTAAGTTTCATTTCAAAAGTTTCTACGGCCCGTAAATTTCATTGTTCACACGTACTACACACACATTTTACTTATGACTTTACGAGTGTTTTAGATTGCTTGTAAATCTTGCACAGGACAGGGTTGGTTGGTAATTCGATTCCGTAGTGTCAAAAGTGCTTTTATGTTAATGTGTACATTGGAATAAATTGATGATTTTGAGGAAGTGTTTACTTACTACGATCTGCAATAATCATAATAATATTTTAAATCTGAGAATGAATATTTAATAACTCTCCCTTTTACTTTTGTCACATCACGATTATTAAGAAATCGTATAAATCAAAGAAAAAGTTCATTGGGAATTATGCAAAAGACTTTAATTGCAGGTTAAGCGTTCAGAACTAAACACACTTTAGACTTTAAGTACGAGAAGTCCATGATGATTAAATGATTATGAACTAAAGGGGATTGTGTAAATCTTAAAGCAAACAATGACACACAATGATAACACCAACAAAACGTCAAGTATGAATATGAAGTAAGTGGACTAAACTTTCTAATTTGTTTTATGTTATCTGATGATAACTTAAGAGATAAGTCCTCACTTCTTGTAAGTTGTAAGCCAAGGATCGTCGAAGGCAGAAGGACTTGGAGCTATTCATCCATGGATTTTCAATAAAGAAGTAAATGCGTTGGTTATAACGAGCGAAAGATTTATTAGAATGAAGAATAATGGATTAGTCGTGCAGTTAAAAAGCACTTTATCTCCATAACTAATCTCTCTGTTTGATTCAATACCTCCTTAGTCTCTATCTTCTCTCACTAAATCTTAATTCAACTTGTTTTTATTATTCGAGTGTAATGACTACACGAAAGTTGAGTAATAATAATTCCCTACTCGATTTTAATTTAATTTTAATCAGCAAAATCATCGCAAAACCATCGTATGCGTTGCACACTCCATTGACTGAGAGTAAAGAGTAGAGTGGTGATTTAACAAGACACGATGATAAGCGAGAAAAGAAGAAGCTGAGGAGGAAGTTTTTATTGCCATAATTTAGCATCGGCAGCTCATCATCTTTGCACTTTCGTATGGGAGTTTCATGACTTTTTGACACTGACAGACATCTTTAATGAAATCATGTGCGATACTTATCATCCTAGGAAATAAGGATTTTCTTCATCACTTTTCTTGCACTCATTACAGAAGATGAGATTCCGCAGAGTATTCTTCATCAGTGTGGTTGGTCTTGTGGTAGATGACTGCAAAAAGTAAAGGGACCATAAGAACCTGTCTGAGTGTGTCTATGAATGTGTGATGTCTGTTGCATGATTAATTATTCATATTTTTTAGCAAATCTGAAATTTAAATTGATGCCCTCTTTTCTTGGTCTGACGCCTCTCACACTACACACAAATATACAGCCAACTGCGAAACACGAATTGTTTGCTTTGTAGGCAAGCAGCAAACACCGTGATTTAAAGATTGCTTTGTTTAATATTGGCAAAAAACTGACTTTGCAATTTGTAATCAATTAGGCACGCTATTGTAATGATATATTTGAGCTCCACTTTATTCTGGCTTCCAATCTTAGAAAGTTGATGTTAATGTTATACGAGAGTAAGCACACAATTTACTAAGAATCCAGTTTCAGTCTTAAAAGAAAGAATCCAATTATTCGGAAGGGTGAAAAATGATACACAATCTGATAAAACACTACATGATGTCAACAGCCAATTATTTCGTGGCTCGATGAAATATTATCACCAAAATCCACAGACTGTCACCAAAGTAAAGAGTCAAGTCTGATTTGTGACTTTATTGAAATGCAAGATGATCTGTGCAGGTACTGAGACAAATAACAGGGAGAAGGAAGAATAATTTGTCATTTATTCTCCTCCAAACTTGTTCCTCCTAAAGAATAGCATTGAGATGACTCCCTCAAGAAAACTCGTTATTGAAGGTAAAGTTGAAAAGAAGAATCAAATTTTAGAAATTTGAAACTTGTCCAGCTAACAAGACCAAGTAAATTATATATATTGTATATTGTGTTCGATAAGAATAAACAGGATGTCTTGATGATGATGTCTGTATTTTGTATAAGTTGCTTCTGCTTCTGCATCTCAATAATAAATTTGTGACTAGTCGTAAGTTTGTGTGCTTTGTGTGTGTGCCTGTGTCGTCTTCTGAATGACTTCTCAGAAGCTTTTCACAAAAACTGATTGACACGTGAAATTGGTAAGGTTATGAAAAAATGAAAAAAGAAACTTATTTTTTGACACTCCTGGGAATCGAATCAAAACTCTCAAAACTTGTAGCTTATATTTGTTGTGCAGAGAGAACTTGTTGATAGGACAGTGTAACATACTTATTCAACATTCAACAATGAGCCATGTGAGAGTCTTGTTGAGTACACGTTGTATATTATTATCCTCAACATTTCAATTTAGAAGGGAGGTTACCGTCTCTCCGAAATGAGCTTCAATCGAAACAATATTATTTATTGGAAATACCTACTTGTGAATATCTGGTACTATCGAGCGTATGTGTATATCGAGTCCAAGGAATTTCAGGCTTTCGTGAGCTAATTGGCCTTTCTCGCGTTGTGTTTGATGTGACTGTACAGTTCCTGGTTTAATTATGAGATCAAAACTCCCCATTCGCATCTTAATCAAGTCAAAACTGAAGCCACAATTATTATTTATACCTCTATTTGTTTTTTGTCTCAAGTCTATCAGAATTGTTTTAAGGTCAATCAGTGCTTTAAACAAACTCGCTCGTGCTCAAGCTCTCGCAGCTTTAGGTTGGCATTCAACCGCTAACAATGCGATCAGCTTTTATACGTATCAACGTATCCTTTTACTTTTTACTGCACCAGTGGCATTCGATACCTCACAGGAATCGTGATATTTCTGTGGCATCAGCAAACTCGTAAATTCCTTTCGTGGAGATCGAATTCAGTCTCGTAATGGTCTCACACAGAACAGATTAAATTCTTATAGCAATAAGATCCTTACTTTTATGACGGTTGGGTCTACAAAGCACAAAGAGAGCAATGACTGCAGCGAGAAGCGAATATCACTTAATACCTAATATAATGTGTATCGATTATTATGACATTGGAAAATTATTTTATCTGCTAATAAGGAATGTTAATTACACGGCAGTGTTGGTGGGGCAAAAAACAAGAAGGAGAAAGAGAGAGAGATCGAGTTACTTATTAAATAGTTGGTAACTTATTACTCAGTCCATTTGTAGGACGCCTAATTAATAGTTTGAAGCAGGAATGAAGTTTTAAAGAGGAAGGATGGATATTATGTGATGTAATAAAATGAGTGTGAGAGGGCGGTATCACTCCGAACATATTCATCTTGTCAGATGCGTTTCTCATTGTTGCTTCATCCACGCAGCTCAGAATACAGAGAGTACAGAGGCAGGTGAGGTAACAACACAATAATAATAATGATGATGATAATCACAAGAGGAGTAGTGGAAGTAATAAAGGCAAGGCATAAAGTACTCTCCAGTGTATATTGAATCAATTGGTTTGAATATTGACGTGAGCCAATTTAAAATGATGGCTTTACTGTGTACAGAGATGATTGGTAAGATGCTCTTAAGCGATAATGAAGAGAGTCCAAGTGGATAGTCGACACCTACATGGACATCTCCAATATCGGCAATCCAATCTCACTTAGTTTTACATGGCGTCCCTCAAATGGCACGTACTAAAGACAAAAGGGAACTCTGAACCGAGATGAACTCATTTGTTTAAAGCAACTGAAGAGAGGTGGATTTACGTCTCAATCTCGATAATCCGGGCAGAACCGTGTTGATTTGAACAAATGATTCCTCTAGTTGATATATTAAAGGGTTATCATGAGACGTGATACGTGGTTCTCTCATAAAATCACTGGCGACTTTTTAAAGGCAAAGGTGTGTCATCTCAAGACAACTTGACTCTTGTGTCATTTCTTAAGTGTGAAGACAGAGATACTTGCCAAACTCAGCCAAGTGAACCATTTTTGTTAGTGTACCGATCCACTAGGTCTACTCTGCGAGAGGAAATAAGGATTTTGAAACTTCCGTACAAATCTTTTCCGTCTTTTCTTACGGATGAGACGGAAGGTCGAACCTACGAGGCCTCTTTTACTACACTAGAAACCTTCTTTTCTTCAACCCTTTTCGCAGTATTTGCTCAGGTTGAATCAACAGGAAGGGAAAAGAAGACACGAGAAAACCTTAAAAACTCATGGAAATATTTTTAGGTTTAAGGTAGTGTTGGCGTCCATGAAAGAATAATGGAAATTCACCTAGACGCATTGAAACTGAATTTCTGAACAAAGAGATCCCTTTCTCCCAACAGGAGATCATTATTCACTCATTCATCGTATATTTTGTATCAAATCTCACAAAATAAAAATTCTTCGTAACCCTTGCCTTCGTATTCTCGTCGTGTTGCGCGTGTCCTGTAACACAGTAACACTGTCTGCAAGATGAATCTAATCGTATAATATTATATGTACTTTGAAATGCATGAAATACATGGTAAAAATCATGTGGAAGATCAAAGCTAGAAATCACGTCAGTGGCAGAAGAAACATTACTTTTACTAGAACACTAGATTCTGCTCTATATCCAGTAGGAGACTCATCTACAACAGAATTCCTAGGAGTAAAAAATAAACACATAGTAGTAATACAATTCCGAACCAGCTAATAGACGACGCATCTCTTCACTTCCTCTGCGACTCCTTCTGACATTATGATTCATAAAGAGATAGTGTAACTTCTAGATCATCTTTTGAGTGTCCGCAGCGAACAAAATCCCATAGTGGTGTGGTAAAGACGAATCTTCCACAGCCACACAACTACTACTACTTTACTTTTTCCGTGATGTGATAACCTTTGACCATGTTGCGTGTCAAAATCAGAACAAGGAATCTCTGGGAGGGTAAAAAAGTTGAGTGTATGAAAGAATACATAAGGAAGCATTTGCGGGCCTGTGGTTCCTGACTGAAGGTAATTTTGAGACTGAGGAGACGAAGAAGAAGGCAAGTTTTTGGGACCCGTAGAACCTCTTTTTCCACGAGCAGCCTTGTAGAAGGACTTGTGCAGTAGTAGACATGGGGCAGGGTGAACACAGCTTGGGGATTGCAAGTGAGTCAGGAGCAATTCTACTTGTTCAGATTCCTCATCAGTCCTCACTGTACACTCCGAGTAGTCGTAACTCTACACACAGCCTCTGTGTCTCAAAAAGGCCCATCCAGTTTTACTAAAAGCTACCGGGTGTGCTAGTGTTTTCCAGCAAGCACTGTAAAAAAATGGCACAGTAGTGTACACACCTTAAGGAACAAAATTTATCTAAATTGTGGTGAGTGCAAAATTTAAATAGAAACAAACAGTTAAATGTTACACCTACAGTGAAAACGAACCTGGAATGTCCAGCGGTATTTCGCGTGGGGAGAAAGTTGGTTCGCGAGTGAAAAGCAATTTTCTTTGGAATTAGAGGAAATTAACAACATAACGGGATAATATACCGCTCTTATGGTTAAGTATTAAGTGGTTCATGTGTAATTAACGATACACAATATAGTTTAAACTAGCATGTAAATCCATTGCTGTGTGCAGTTCTCCTTATCTGATCCATGAATTCTTATTCGGTTGCAGTGAAAAGGAAGAGTAGTTTAGTTACAGTTTAACTGTGCTGGTGGCTAGGTGAATATTTTAGTTCACTACGGATATACGGGTTACATACTTGAAACTGCCAAATGGTGAATACGAATGCTTGTGAGAACAAATAATATTAAAAACAATAGGTACTGAGACAGTTTAAACAAACATGCACAAATTGGTGTTGAAGTGTGCGGTAATATTTCCAGTTTAACCTTATTGACACGACGTGACTCGTGGGAAGTTGCGAGTTTTTTATGGAAATCTGAGGAAAGTTTTTTACACTGGGGATTTTAAACGGGAAAAGAGAAATAGGAGTTAATTACTCACAGGGAGTTTTTCTCACACGAGCAAATGATAAATGACTGGGCTGTGTGGGAAAAATCAGTGTTAGTTGTGGAGCCATCAGGAGAAAGTTTAAGGAGGCTTGTATTTTTATGTGTTAACTTAATTGGTGAGAAATTTTTTGGAAATGTCAACGGCTTTTTGGTGAAGACAGGCAGGTGAAAAGATTAAACAAAGAACGGTGGACAGCGGAGGAGTCCCATTGGAATAATTTACACATCAGTGAAAACAACATTACGAAATCATCTTTGAGTCGGGGAAAACTGTTGTGTAACTTAAATTAAAACTTATTTTTAGTGTTAACTGTTTTAAGACCTGAACATTTTAGATTTTGTGTTACACAAGTTAGACGAAGGCTAAGAACGAACTTTTCTTTAGGAGATTGTCGGTGTTCGCTGTTCGTGGAAAATAGTTTCACCTTGTGTTCTCTCAAACAAGTTTGGCTGGGAAGTGTTATAAGTTTTTAATTAATTGCGAGAGTGTTTTGTTAAGAACTGTAATTATTAGAGAAGCAAGAGAGAATATACACACGGATTAAGTTACGGGAGAAGGAAAGGAAGAAAGTAAATGTTAAGGGCAGAAGAATAAGAAAGTGCTCGGGAGTGAGTTTGTGACTTTGTAAAAGGTAAGAGTTACAGTTTATCTTTATGCTACTCGTTACTCGTTAGTTAATCCTTGTGTTTTTTCAAGTGAAATGTTTTCTTCTTTTTAATTGTGTGTGCTTTAAGAAAGCAAAGACAAAATTTCATGAAGCTTTGAGCTGTTTAATTATTGTTAAGCTGTTATGAAAAGCATTTTCTGTATGTGTGTTTCTTTACGTAACTGGTGTGTGTAATAATAATGAAGAGGATTTTCCATTAATTCGACTGCATATTCTACGAGTTTTATGTTTGGTAAGGCTATGATAACTTTTACATGAATGTTTTCGTGTTTGTCTCATCCTGGAGAGGATTTAATCCTTTCGCTCCAGTTTGTGTCTTTGCTGAATTAACTTGTTTTTCGCCTGCTCTATATTGTCTTTGTATTATTTATTATGATCAAACAAAACTCACTACACGGAGAGTTCTGGCGATAGCGGAGCCGATAGTACTTTGCCCCTGGAACGAGAAAATATGGTTTAATAAACCAGGGAAAACAGAACTATATCTACGTTATTTTCAGTCGTTTAATCCCCTTTAGAGAGATAGTTAGTAACGAAGCACTTTATACATTGACAGATGGTTACTTTGATCTACGATTTTTGATGTAAAAGGAACTGTTATTATGCAAATAGATAAATACATAGATTCCCTGTGTGTTCTACGGTATTATTATTGACTAAGGTTGTGCTATGTAGGTTAGCTGTATTTCCAAATGATAGTCTTCAAAATAGTCAAGTTCAAAGTCTGAAGCATGTGTCATCTTTTCCTTTTAAGGCAGAGGGCTTGTAATACAACTGAACAACAACCTGAGGACCATGTTGAAAGATGTGAATGTTAACTTGCACTCTTTAATTACACACACGACGGAGCAGCTAGGATGCAGATGGGAAGGAAAGTAAATAAAATGATTGGAGTGGTTGAGTGAGGGAGGATTTGTGATGAATAGTGATGTGATTACGTGCTACTTCAGGGTGAAGTGAATGACATTTCTATTCTTGTCTGTCATAATTAACTTAGGATTTTACCATCGACATCGCATCTATCATAGAAGTACGGAGAAGCTCAGAAAATCCCAGTTTTTCCTTGAGTATTTTCTCTGAGTAATTTATGAGAATTTTGTAGAAGAATATGGCTTTTTCATGTAGAAAAGCTTTAAGGTCTTTGCTTTAAGTGTTCGTTAATCTGAGAGGCTTTATAAGTATCTCAGGCCAATTAAGAACGCCTTAAAATATCGGCTGCATTGCTCTATAATAATAAAGTAGTCTTAAGTATCAAGAGGATTACGCCTGATGATATCTGAATAATACTTTCAAATGTGTGTGAATCATTCACGAAAATCCTCAAAGTGATTTGTGCCTTTTTGTTTGTACGGACTGAGTGAGTTCGCAAGCAGAGTTGGGTTATCGACTCCCAAGGAACTCCTGAGGCTTATGGAACTCTAGAATACTCAACATTTTTGCAAATTTCGTCTGAACTTGTGCCACATGTGGATTTTCAATATCCAATATTACTCCACTTGTCTTCTATACCCTCCTAGCATGCCCACTACTTTGTCATAAAACAAATCTTTTATGCGTGTATGAATATTTCTCATATCCCCTGCAGGTTCTTTCCTTCCGTTGAGACTTCCAGGGGACTTACGTATTACATAATGCTTTACCTTAATGTGTGTTCGTATTACTCGTAAACTTCCGTATTGATTGCCTCCCTCGAACTGTACCTATACTCTAGAATTCCTGAGTAGTCTGTGAAGAAAGAAACATAATGCGATAAAAATTACCTTCTCACACACCAGGCATGTCTTATGTGTTTGCCTACATGATGTAAAAAGTCCTGTCACATCTCAAGCAATATTCCACATAATTCTGTAATATGTATAATGTATTTGTCCATTCGAAGATTGGTGAGATGGTGCGCGTAGGGTCAGCATGAGCCAAGAACGCGCAGGGCAGTATCCATTACCATAATTACAGTAAGCTTGGTTTTGTTGGTAGTTGGTAGTTGTTGGTAGAACATTACCGTAGACGAGTAAAGTATTATTAACAATTCAAAATCCAAACATCGATAGTGTACATTAGAGTTTGTAATGCATGCATGCAATTTATTCAACAATTTGAAATAACTACCTCTTAGCTTTGGAAAGAAAGATAATACGGTTCTCTCGACTGAGCGTGCTTTCGTATCTCGACTGGTCGTATGTGGTTGCGTTGCCTTTTGCCCTTAGGACCATAAGGGTCATTCTTCGTAAATTGCACTCACTCTACCTCTCTCTTCCGTTTCACTCTATTTAATCCACTTATTCATCCGGAGGTTGTTCGGTTTGACATGTTTATTCTTACTATGCGTCTCACTATAGAGCAGCAGTGTCCACTTGTTTCTCTCCGTACGAAATCTCTATTCACTAATATTGCTCTTTCGAGTGATGTGCTTTAAACCGCAGAATGCAATCTACACAACATTTCAGTTTAATGAGATGAAGCAACGGACAGACAACAACCCTACAGCGTGAATAACGTTGAGATTAGCTAACTAAAACTAATTATGAATGGGATGCCGAACTTGATGGATTTGTGCATCAAAGTGAAACAACAAGAGACATATGCGAGAGTAAGAGCTTGGACATTGTAGACAAACTTTCATTGATATCGTGCGTATAATAATGTTACGCTTCACTTTCAACAAGGATAATCACATTATAGTAGAAACCTTGTGAATGTCCAACCACAACTGGGATGCATCAGGTTCAATTAATTCTTTGATACGCAACCGATTTTTTCTACTGTGAATTTCTAGTTTCGATTTCATTTCGACAGATTACACAAAGAGTAGAGTTTCTATAAGGGCGGATATCGTTTGGATTAAATTACAAGGCGAAATAATTTTTGAAAATGAGGGTACAATCGCTAAATGTTTGCGTTGAGTTTGTACTTTTGATAATTGATGAGGAGTGGTTACAGACGAATAGACGTGTATATAATATTGCTTTGACTTTTGGGTATCAATTTACAACATTAATAACATTACACAGTCTGCTGTGGTTTCTAGTGAATTCGAATTCTGACTTTTCCTACACTGACTCATCAGACAGAACAGTGTACACACACACACGATATTGATCGAGTTCTCCCCTTGAATGAACATCATCAGTTGTATAAGAAGGGACATTACCAGAGATATCATTAGATTCAGGGCAGCATTTGAAATAGAACCGAAAGCGATGACGACAACTGTAGAAATGAATCAGTCTTTCTTGTGTGTGTACGTCCTCCCACAGCATTACACATGATGATAGTTCTGCTTTACCTCCCAGAACAACGTTAGTAAATAGTATATACACACCCTTTGTTGATGTTACGTAAGGAAAATGACAATGAATTCTCATTAGATGAGTTAATGAGACAGATGGGGATGTTGTATAACTGGAGCTTCATTTCTATCACTTCTTACCAGAATTACCACTACTACCCTAGAGAAGCCCTGAGGGGTCAGGAGAGCACAGAATAAATTCTGTCTTTCAGTCTTTCACCGAGTGGCTTTGCTCTTTACTGGTGAACATCATCATCATCATCTTCTTCTCATGAAAGGCTCAACAGTAGTTGTGTAAAAGTAATCACGATGTGGGAGGATACACTTGGAGGGCAGGATTTCTTCTGCTCTCATGAACATAATGATAAGGAGAGATATTGTTTGAGAATAAGCTGGACAAAGTCCTTTTCTCCTTGAGGAAGGAGGTGAAGTGAAGTAACAAATTGGTCGTTGTTCTAATAAGAAGGAAAAGGAGGTTTGTTTACTTCGGGGGCATCATTACTTATACATAAGTGAGATCTCATCACAACTCCATAAGCACTTTGGAAACCTCTACTCTTTGACAAAAACTCTGTATGTTCTTCCTTCTCTCTCGTTTGAAGAAATAATAGCCTAACAATCCCTGAAGGAAATAAACACATCTTTTAGGTCGTGCAAACGAGTGTAAATAAGGAAAGGTCGAATGTAGGAGTGTATTACAGCTAAAGCTAAACTCGGGTAATTCTGGAAAGACTCCTTCTAGATGCCATTTAGCTAGTGAAATGGTTTGTGTCTCAGATTAATCTCTTTCTTGAGTCTTTCTGGGGTCCAGTCATATTGCGAAATCGCATGACACAATGGGAAAAGTGAACACGAAGTTTATTTGGTTTTGAGAACATGTGCTATTATATATTTGGTCTGGAGTACCTCCTTCACTATTTAGGAATGTCAAATGTTAGAATGTCGGTAGATAGTTTGGACACGGAAAAATCAATAATGAAAATGCATCTATCAAACGGCGGTAGTGAAGAGAGAGAGAGTCTGTGTATGTATGCGTAGAAGTAGTGATGTTTCACCAAATGAGATTAGATGAGTCCGACGAGTCACTTTCACTTATTACTCTGTATGTGTATGTGTGCACAGGAGGACATTAGTGACTGAATGAATAAATGAGCACTTCATTCCGAATGAATCCAACTTCAGACATTCTCTGAGGGTTCTTACATTTAGTCGCTACTTTCCCAGCTTTCTCCATTTTGAGACTTCAGTAGTTAGTACACAGGAGGGACGACCTATTTGTTCGTTGGTTGAATTCTCAGAACTATCATTTTGTACAATGGGTGAAAGTAAAAGAATGAGACAGGTGTGTAATACACAAGGAATTTCTTTCTGCTGCTGGGTGTGAAAGGTCGCTTGGTCATGGCACATGGAGAAAGTCGATTGGATTTGTGTGCTTGTGCATAGAGTTGTGTGCACCTATTCCTGCAGTCCTGCTTTCCATTCCTCCACGTCTATACACTTATTGAATGATAATAGATGAAGACAGAGAGAATAAATGGGCGAGAATGAAATGACATGAAACTTTTCATGCCTCACGATTTTTCCCGATCTCCGTTGCTAAAAATCGTTGTGTTTTTCCTGTTCCATTCAGTTGGCTTTTAGAGTGTGAAGGATTTATGTGCAAAAAATTCACAGAGAAGAGAAGGAGGTGTCGTACAACTAATAATTCATTTAGTTGATGAACTCATACCTCATTTAGTTTTATTCCTCACAACTCTCCCAGCACTTCTATCGAAGGGAAGGAGGGAAATAGTCTCGACGGTCTCGTGTATTAGTGATGGTGGAAATTGTGAACGCATATATAGAAGTGTGGAGTTTATACAGTCAAGAGAATGAGTAAAAGGGAAGGAAGAGTCAAAATGAAAACATCTCAAATCTCTTTCACGTCCCGTCTTGTGTCTTGCTTCATTCCAGGCTTAGTTTACGTGTTTCTTCTGAGTCCAATGAATGCTAACTAAGTGAGTTGAACTGAAGGAAAATGAAATATCTTTAATAGTATACACACAGTTGGTTCCGTAGTTTTGTTATAAAACATATACCACTACACTCACATCAGCAGGAAAAGCTAGAGAAGTCTGTTTGTATGCTTTATAAAATGGAAGATTTGCTGAAGTAAGCTTGAAATGAGCGAGAGAGAGAGAGAGTTCAATTCTTGTGTGAAATAAATGAGCTTCATTAATTTGTAACATATTTTAGTCGGGTGCACCCACTCCAACGAGTCCTCTTCTCACAAGATTCAGTTCTTCAAGTCTCGAAGGACAGAATTATAGAGACAGAAATAAGAGGGGACAAAGGGTTCACGCATCACTTACCATTAGGCTGGATGGGTGTATTTAGTTCAGTCACACAGTATAGATTCCTCCAGTAACATAATACTTACAGGTTCCTAGGAACTGTAGTAGCAGCAAGGAATAGAGCAGCAGTAGTGGGAGTCTTCTCCGAAAAACAGAAGAGATCCTTTTGCTAAAAGTTGGTTGAGGACTGAAGTGAGTTGCCTTGCTTTATACTCGACGAGGCTTTCCTTCCAAATCAATCCTGACTGGGTAAAAGTAACTCGTCTCCGAGTGTTTCTTTACTCTCGCCTTCTCGTTGTACAAATACGCTCTTCCAGAATTGAGTAAGATTTGAATAATTTTACGAGTATTTTGTTCCTTCATGCCACCTCAAGTTGAAGTTTATGCGAATTTGAATGTGAGTTGTGGCATTTGTACACGACCCACTGACTTTTAAAGCATTTTCTCTGACACACTTTTCTCTCTTCATATTTGCATTAGAATGGGAAACTCCTCTGCCTCTTTCACATGAGGATCTTATTACATCTTATGTGCGACTAAGTCGTCTTTTTATGAAACACTCACGCAGTCCTGTATGAGCATCAATTTAGAATAGCACACACTCACATCCCAATTCCCAAAGCATATGGTTTCCCACTTACCTGTGAACCATATATGGTCTCGAAAAGTCAACGAGCTATATGATTATCCTCCAATTTCTATCAAGTCTACTTGTGCAAAAAGGAAAGGACAAAAGAAAGAAGTACAAAGTATACACAGAGCCCCGTTTCAGTCCTCTAAGTAATAATAAGTACTTGTCACTCTATAAAAAATCTTTCTTTGGAAAGTTTTGCAGATAAAGATAACAACCATTTCTCCGCCTACTTGTTACTTATGCAAATAGATTAAGTGTTCTCATCTCCTCAATCCTGAGAGACTGGGGATCATGAGGCCAATGAGTGAAAGAATGGGATACTGAATTGTAATGTTGAATGTGTGGTTGTCTGAGTTTCTTCTGTTTATTGTAAGAGAGGGACATGTGTACTACGCATTTTGGTATTCTATCTAATAAAAGTTTCAGTTCCTTGGCCACAAGGAAACAATTTTTGCCAGAATCCACTTACTTTTACTTGGCCTATTGCTTACTTACTATGCATACGTAATATTGGGCTTTTGGTAGTGTGGAGTGTGGAGGGCGATGGTGATATTGCGAAAATTCGCGATGCAATAAGGACACTTCTATGGCTGGAGTGTAGTGCCCATTGCTCTATCACTGGAATTGGGAGCCTTGAGGAGCAATAAAACTAAATGCTCCCATTGGGTTCATCCACGTCCGTGTTCTTGTTCTCGGGTAAATTATAAGTAAGTCGAGAGTGTGTGTTTGTGTCATTAGTTGGTCATGTCGATGGGAGATATTTCCACGGTTAGTTTTGCTTTGAAGTTCCTCCTCTTTTGAACTCTTAGGGGTATCACCTCCTTTTCCTACTTTCTCAGCTCCTCTGACGCATCATCTGAATCCAGAGACCCACTAGTGGAATTTCATTTCTCACTCTGTGCCTATATATACAAAGATGGTCATGGTCATGATGATGACTACGAGTTTGTGGAGTAACGACAAGTAGTAACTACGCCAAAAGATCCCAACAGGATGGCCTATGGCGAGATTAAATCCCATGGAAAATCCATACTTTCGCAAGTATTGAACTTTGCACGGAGTGCAGGGTGCTCCTTAGCTTTGCCCAGGCTTCTCTATTCTCTATGAATGATGAAAACTCCAGAATTCGTGGTGGAACATTTTCAGGCGGACAAAGTGAGTGAATCTCGAACCTTGTGCCTCTCCTGCTGGTCTTTCGAAGCTTCTTTAAATATCAAGAGGAGGAATGCGACCTTATTATTACTACTACTGCTGCGACTATCTTATTCCCAAGACTCGAGACTTAGGAGACATTCTTTGAGGAGGAAACCAGTTCCTTCTTCTACCAGCACCCACTAATGTTGACAGTTTAGTTATCTTGACTCCTTTTAATGGTAACACATCGGGGATCTTGTAGGTAGGACAATATCTTGAAATGCTCATCATAATATATACTTTCCTTATCCTTCTCTTCCTCAGTTCCTGGTATACCTAATAAAACACTGTGGGGACTGGTAGGTTCCTAATCCCTGAGGCTATCGGGGCCTTCATCAAATCAAAGGGTTCACTTTTTATAGTATTCATTATTCTACTACACAAGATGATGATAGTGCACCCTAAACTTTAAACTGACTTGACTCGACTGGAGCCTCCTGGAGATCTGACACAGGATAACATTCAACCGTACATCTTTTTTCATCTAAATGAAGAGTAGTTCGAGACGGGCAAACACCTGTCTCTTCGTCTTTTCAACCTACAAGACATCCCACTACACAACCTGTCCGTTGCAATTGAAATGATGTTGTATTTTTAAATTCATATTGATATTGATAGTCAGTTTTGTATGTACACAGTTGTTATCAAAAAGGAAACCCAATCTCTTTAGTATCAGAGTCAAAAGGTTGGATAACCACAACCGTAATTTTTAAATAGTAAGGGGACAGGAGAAATAATATTGAGTGCGGAGAGGGATCCCATGATGATCTCACGTTTAATGAGTTTAGGAAAATAAGTAGTTTAAACTGTTGAAAATGACAAAATGTAAAAAAATATTTGTGGTTGGAAATGTTGAATGATGTCTGACGGGATGAGAAATCCACTTCACCCTTTTATGACTGAACTAATTCGAAGAAGGAGAATTAATAACGGTGGGATGGTAAATGAATTGGAGTGAATTCTTGCTTAATGAACATCTTGCAAAAGGTGTAATATCAAAGTGGAGTGATGGTGGACTGTAACCGTGCAAAAGTTCTTCTAAATTGCATGTTTACCACTTGCCATGCAGTTTGTTTCTTAGAGGCATAACATGCATGCGATGCAAAGATGAAACACGGAAAGAAAATAATGCTGTCTAGAAATGTAAGAATGTATGTGTTCGTGTTTGGTTTGTAGTAGAGATGTAGAGAGTTGCGTCTCAAGTCTTTTAGTTGAAGGATGTTCAGCGACGACGAGGTGCCTTTGCTACTACTACTTTGACTACATTGCGTTCGATAAGAAGTCATCATTATCATTATCGACTAAATATCCGTCAATCAGAGAGGAACCTTTAGATGTTCCAATCCAGTTTTGCAGAGGGTCGATAATTACCTTAAATTATACCAACCAAAAGAGTTTTGTAGCAGAGCTGAAGAAGATTGCCTTATTAAAATCATCGTATCCATGAACCATTTTATAGTGTCTGTAGTCCTGCCTATTAAAGTAGGTAAACTATAACACAGATAGAGGATTTCTGATCCGATGAGTTCTGCAAAAGATTCAAGACTCCAAAAGACCCAACACCAAGAAGAAACGAACTGTTAGCAAAAGTAAGAGGATTTTGAAGTCAAGGGAATATTGATTTAAATGCAGATCTACCACAGTTTAGCAGGAGAGATTTTATTGTCCTCAAGTCTTGTTCAACTCGCACAGGGATGTTGGTAGGAAAGCAAGAAGCTCTCAACTCTCAACAAAATCTTGTTCAACTATCTGAGCAACACACAACTGGTGTTTAAATCATGGGTCATAGCAAAGTGTATATAAGCTGTACTAATATAAAACAGGATTTTGATATTCTATTTGGCAAGGTTCCCTTCTTCTCGCAAACAATGCAAATCCGAAATTTCTTTATAGAAAAAATAATTCATCTTATTTATTACAAGTTGTCTGAACTTGAATTGTAAAGACCTTTCCTTCTCTCTCCCTCCGGTTTATGGGGATCTCATTGAAATATTGAAAATAATCCTTTAAACACTTCCGCATCAACTAGTCTTTTTATTTCTTAATTTTCGTTAATTTATTCAAACTATTTTACAACTTCCAATTTCACGAACTTTCTGCGTTTTGAACTTGTAAAAGAATTTTTTGGTACCAAGAATTATTTAACTAATGTAGATTTGTAGAAACTACAGAAATATCCTGGTTTAGCCACTACGAAAAATACTACGTAATGTAATTCGGCCGGCAGTTGCTTCACATATAGCTTACCTAATCAAATTAAACTGCGACCAACCACCAAGTAACAAGTCCCAAGGTTGTGAGTAAGGTGTAAGAAAAGTTGGAGATTGTTTGAATCTAGCTTGGCTTCTGTAATAAAGAAATGAAAGAGATGAGTTGTAGTGTTGTCTTGTAAAACATCTGGCGAGTAAACTCAAGTCATTCTCAAGGGGTTGTTTTTACACAATCCACAACAAAGTTCCTCCAACATAGTCATTGTTATTTGCTTGAGCAGCGTGCAGTTGTAGTGGAGAAACTGTAAGAAATAAGACTGAGAATTAGATAGGTTGAAGCAGGGAGCCCAAGAAAGAGAAATACTTTCTAGTCTCGAGTTCTCCTAAAACTCTGTAAGGAACCACTTGTCCAGATGCTGATGACAATGATACATGAGTCTAGTGTAGTGTAAAGTCACTAAAATCCAAACAATTGTGTAATTTCTTCATGAACTTCTTGGTCTTGTGTAAAATATGCGTGAATAAAATACTTAACAGAACTACTAAAACTCCTTCAGAGTTCAATATCATCATCGTCTGAAAAATGTATGGGGGAGAGATTTTATGACCATGTTTTGGATTTGAAATTCAAATTCCATCTCATCATGCAGCTTAGTTAGAGAGAACGGAGAATGGAAATGTGCGTAGCCGATGGACATGACAGGAACCCAACGTGAAGTCCATAAAGATCATTATTCATATGTTGGAGATGCGTGGCGTGAGGTAATAAACAAGTACCGACTTCTTGTTGTTTCTTCTACCTGTGAAATATCAATAAACATTTATAATTGGTCTGTTTAATAACTCACGTTCAGGAGGTGAAGAAGGGTTGAGGAGTGCAACACGGTGAGGTATATAAGTGATGACATGACGTGAGATAGAAGCTCAGATATGCATGATTTTCTACTCAAATTGCTAATCTGGTGTAAATGGTCTTTAAATTATGTTAATTGGCAGGCAGAAGTGGAAGTGGGGAGAGGAAAGAAGCAACAAATAAC
>JAQGAC010000298.1:0-29183 GCA_034696585.1 Isotomurus maculatus
AGTTTATTGCATCAGGCTTTTCGTTTTGATTCTCATCTTGGCTTTCATTAATTACTACAATTGGGGAATTGATATTTGGTAGTCTGGGATAAGGCCCTTGGGAGATTAGGCGCATTTAAAGGGTGCAAATTCCCCCACCCCAAGCCTAGTCAACCGAGCCCAGCGCTACAACACCCAGATTCAATTTGCGGAAAATAATTTTATACCAATTTGCGAAGCCCGATCCATCAGTTGATCACAATAACCAACAATCTGCAATTTTGGAATTTTAAAAGAAGCTTGAAAAATAAAACTAATTTCTATTTATTTTTAAGTAAACATTTTGACAAAATATTAAATTTAAAAAATTTTACTTAAAAGTCAATACGATGAAATATTTTGTCACAAAATCCTCCATGCTTTGAGTCATCTGACCAGGAATGAGTTTGAAGTGTCAATAGAATTGCGAGTTTTGACTTATACTATATGAACGCAGAAAACCAGAAAATGAAAATATTGCTTGTAAAAATTAAATTAAGCCCTGCAAGGTCTTTTTAAAGTAGCGCACGTTCCCCTGAAGATTGAGTTAAGATACCCCACCGTTTTCCTCCTCCCACAGACGCAACTCGGGAGTGAGAGAAAGTCGCATACCTCCCTGTGTTAACCTCCCGACCCAAGCAACGTTAATTTTCTCTCTCGCTTACGGGAGTCAGTGTGTGGAGATGAGAAAATTAACATGCGTCGGGTCGTATTTTGTCCAACTGCAGTGACCGCGCGTTAGTTTGAGCGGGGTCTGAAAGGCTCAATATTACTAAACTCCCGTTGTAGTACACTTACTTCCCTAGTTAGTTTCTTTAGCAATAAAGTATAAATGAATGTAAAATGTTGTTTAAATTTCAGCCGCCGTTTCGAAAAGAAAAGGAATTACAAGCACAGGAGACTAAGGAATTAGAATTACAGGAATCGGAAGTAAATGGAATTTCAAAGTACGGTGGAATGAAAAGCAATGGAATACAAAACAAATGAATTTAAAGTAGAACAGGAAATAACTCAGAAGCTGTGTTTTCGTAAAATATTGGCCTACGTGTATGGGTAATGAAAATGTAGTACATTTTTATGTTTAAGTGCAGCAATGCATGAATAAAATAAAATTCGTCGAAATCCCCGAGACCCAACTCCCAACTATATATTGAAAGTGAACTTGCGTAAGGTAGGAATGAGAGATATGAAACACATGGAGTGAGTTACGGATCGAAAAGTAAAGGAATCGACAGTAAAGGAAACGAAAGTTTGGAATTGAAAGTAAAGGAATCGGAAGTAAAGAGGACTGTAAAGTACGGTGGAATGCAAATTAATGGAATTCAAAGTCACACAGTTTAAAGTAAAATATGAATTAGCTCGCTACGTGTACGTCAGATGCTTGCATGTGTTCATGTTCATTGCCATTCATTATATTATGTGACAAGTGTGTAAAAGTATTAGTTTAAAAAAATATTCATATTGTCATCGGCAATCAACGAGATCAAGATCCTCTTCATTAAGTCGAAAATTGTTACATTATTGAATATCTCTGCAGCACGTACTTTACATATTTTTGGGTATCGTGTATTACCGAATCCAACTGCTCATGTTGCAATTAGACTGTGGATTTTCTTGAAGCAAAGTTTGTAGGAATATTTATATGCAATGATGTTACTTTGACTTAAGAGTTTGTTAGTTCTTTAATTTGTACTGATTAATTTAATGGTTGTAATGTACTTAACTTATTCACTGATTACCGATGACATTGATGCATAATCGTATAAAATTTTACGCTGAATACTCTTGCAATATCATAAAATATATTGCATGTGCCAATGTTTTAAACCCATGCAGCATGCAGCTCCTTAGTTATTTTATGTATTACTTTGAATTCCATGACTTTGAATTCCATTACTTTTACTCCACCTCCGCGTGCTTTGCTTTCTTACAAATGAATCGTGTGCACACTAAAGCGCTTTTCTCACCCGCCTTCAAGTCCGTCCGCGCTTCCAGTTCCCCAGCAGACAGCGAACCTCCCAGCGCCGAAAGAATCTCTTCGCGCTCTCTGCGCACGAAAACCTGGTTTACCTCCCTGACACTTCTCCCCACGTCCCGGGCAGGTATTGCTAGCGGAAGCGCCGTGTTCCATTCAGTCAACTCCTCCTGCTTCCAGAAACACAGCGCGCAGTTCAGGAACAACGGAGTCTCTCAACTCTGCGGCTGCTCGCGCAACGAAACCGCTCCATCCTCCCATGCGCGCTTTGGGGCGTTTCTGTGACGGAATGGAGGCGGCAGTCTCCTTGCTACTCAACTGCCACGACTCCCTGCGAAGATTCCCGGGAGGCGGACTCCGAGGGGAAATGCGAACAGAGTGAGGAACCGTGGCGCTGCGAAAGGAGACGGCAGCACGTCATTTGAAAGCTGCAGGGTCGCGAGTCGTGAAGGAGACGTGTCAGCTTTGCCTGCAGAAGCAGACACACGTCAATTTGTGATGCCGTGACGTCAGCAAGACCGGAGACAAGAGAGAAGGTTGCTTGTAGCACGTGCGTGTCTGGTTTGTACAGTTGGCGTGCTGTGAGGTCCAACAGGGGGAAATTGAGGACGGGGAACGCTTCCTCCTCCCCAACTGCAAATAGAAGAGGTCAGTGAACAAAGGTCAGTGGGGACACGGAAGGGGGCAGGGGGGTTGAGTACGCGCATGAGGGGTAGGCCAGCGTCCGTCTTCATAACAAACGACTCACGCGAAACTGCAACTTCCTCTCCGTACTCCGCCCTCAGGTCACTCACGGCCCCCTGGGTCATCGACCGACCCAATCGCCCCACCCCCTAAACTTGAGAAAGAACTCCTTTCTAAAATACGCCACGACACATCTTCTGCCTCTGCGATCCAAGGTGACATTGAAGTGACGTGGACGCTATCCTGTGTTCAGCGGTGGACGTTCGACGCGGACTTACAGTGCGCACGGAGGAGTCGGCTGTTCTCCGCAGTTGAGGTGGCTTCTCCGAACATGGCGAGGAGTTTGTCGCCCTCTTCCTCCTCCCCCAGAGAGGCCACCCACGTGAGAGGATCCCCCCCCCCCCCATTCCGCCTGCATTCGTCCGACTTGGCTCCACAGAACGACTCCTCGTGGGCGACCTTTCCCACAGGGCAAAGAAGCCCTGGGGAAAACGCACCTTCTGACGGAGAAGGAGCGCGGGAGTGTGACGGTGCTGCTGTGTGAAGAAACGAGGTTGGTCGCGCGTCTTCCTCTTCGGATTCAAGTCCTCTCGCCTCTTCGGCAAGAACATTTACCTGCGGGACTACTTCGGTGAGTGGAGGTTGCGGGAGAGTTTGAACAGAGTGGACGTGGGTTTCCTGCTGCTCAACAAACTTAATTTTAAAGTTCGACTGTGGGGAATTTCGACGCGGAGAATGGACCAAAAACTGGTGAGTTATCCGCGGAGGAAGGAGGTGTATGGTGAGGCTAGTGAGAGGCCGGGGGGAGGAGGTTATCAGGGGATAGGTGATGGACGGCCTGGCCCACCGGAGTTAGAGGCCCACACCCAACTTAGCGGCCCACCTCCATTCGCCTTGGCGATACTCCCTATCTACGGTCATTTTGTTTTTCTTTTTTTTTCTTCGCCACCACTGGCCACACCCTCCCCCCCACATAAGAACTTTATTTTAGCCTCTGTCACTTCTCTCCTTAGATTGAGGAGAGAATGACGACAGAGTGGTCGATGGAGGAGGAGAAGAACCTGTTGAGGGATGAGGGAGTGTCGACTCAACGACCTCCCCCAGCCCTCGGAGGGAGGAGGAGGTGTGGGTGGGGTCATCTTTGCCGCCCCCAGCAGCCCCACCCCCTCCCATCACAAGGTAGTTGTCGCAGTAGGCGAGGGGTGGGAGGGGTTGTAGGTGGGGTGTTAGTAGTAGTTGGAGAGGGAACACTTTTGCCAGGTTTTCCAGTGTTCCTGGTTATGGTGGCCCTTGTTTCCCCCCTGGCACAGAGTCCCCTCATCTGCGCCCTCCCCGGCTTCACCACCCCTAGACCTAGAAGTGGGACACTCTTGAGACTGTCCTGCTAAGGAGGAGCTCGTCAAGGACGGAAAGAAGTTCCTGACCCTTTCCGTCCTTAGTAAATTGGAGGGAGTGCAAGGGCCGCTAACATTGAGAGCGGCACTTATATTTGGACATTGGGATCCGCTGATCTTGGGACCCTTTCCAGGGGCCCAAGATTTTAAAAATCTCCCACACCAGACTGACACATGACTGTGGGGGCCCTGCGCCCGCCTCCTCCATCACACGCCACTCGCCGGAGAGAGAAAGTTCCATGCCTCCCCACGCCACGCTCATTTTCTCCGTCGCTTACGGAGGGCCACTGTGGGGAGAAAAATTAACGTGGAACGGGGTCACGCTTTCTCCACCTCCTGTGACCGCCCCCCTTCAAATTGAAGCCACACAACCACCCACGTGAATTCGCCTCAGCCCACTCGCCTCACGACCAACGAAGCCACAAAACTCGCCAGTCGCAGGAGAGACAACTCGCCTTGGTCTTCTTCGTTTCCTGTCTGTAGACTTAATCACACACTGCAGACCTCGATCTGTAAACGTAATGTTTCTCTTTTGCATTCATGTTTATTTTTAGGGTGTCCCTTTGTGGAAAGTGATAACTAGGTAAGTTTGATAATGAAAACATATATAAGATGGAAATTGTCGAGAAATACGAAGAAGCGAATAGTCACCACCGATATTAAAACTACTTTAAATCCAAAGCAGTGCTGTCTGCTATCGTATCGTTTTCGAATCTGCTTCAAAAATTGTTTTAGGGGATTGGCGGTGATTATAGCAGTTGATTTTTTTCTGGGTGAATATTTCAGAATAAAATAGATGAAATGTAGTTAAAGCCTTTAAATAATTTCTTTCCTGAATTATATTTTATAATCTGTAAGAATAGTTAGAAAAGAATATGGACTTTTTCTGTTATTCATTGCAGAATTTATGTTTCAAATTCACCTCCAAGGTTATTTTACAAGGAGAAAAACAGACAAGGCTCACTGGGGCAATGAGCAACTCCAGTTGTTCTAAAGTAAATTAATTATTTTAATTTAGTTACTGCGTTCGTACTTTGTATCACTTTCACTTAATCATCACGCAATCATTAATACAGTCACCTGTCATGTTGAGTTATACACAGACACAAGATTTCCACGATTCCCTCCAAGCTTAATTCATAAAACTAAGTTTCCTTTTCTACTATAATTTGCACTGCGAGAGCCAACTGTTTTAGTCCTGTATAATTGATTCAAGCATTCACACATTGATTTATTTGCGTCAAGAAATCTCAAAATAGGCTGCAAAAGCCAAAATTTCATACGGAGATTCCAACTTCCAACGTCTCGCATGCGGACGCTCTACCAAAGTGCGATTCCAGCCGCAATACTCTTCTAAATCAGCCACGAACAAGGCCAATCCACAACAAAGGAGATCCGCTCAAACACTGAGATTCGTTGGGAATATTTTCTTACAGATACGTGAAACTGGAGAAGTTCGTGTGACTTCAAATTTTAATTCTTGTGCACCGATAGAATTGATTCTTTGACTAGCAAACATTTACGCATTCACAAGTCAGGAATGTTTTCTTCAATGAGCAATATTATTTTTCTTAAAGAAAGCTTCGTTTTTTATCAAAAACTGTAATTAATAATATTGGCTTTACATTTTGTATGTTGTGAAGCTGTAAGATTCTCCTTCGTTCTAAATGAAAGGATTAAAGATTGTAAGTCAATTATTCTCCCTTAAATTTTCACGAGTAATTTTATGACTGAAATGAAAATGTAGCCGAATACTTAAAGAAAATAAGTATAGTTTGTAATGCTAAATAAAAATTATAATACTTATTGCTTTACTTAGATAGGTAAGACGTTTAAAATGACATGATGGACAATTGCTTTCGTGGAGGTCATAGGTGACCACCCTGCTACCCTCCTTTCTCCACTGGCTCGCGTGCTGTAAGAGAATTTGTGCCACTAGGCCAGGTTTGATTGTGGTTTCCAGCTCCTACCGTTTTGAATCTTCGTCTCAAATTGTACTGTGGACTTCGGTGCAACTCTGAAGTGTCACTTTGCTGTGTGTCCTGATTTCGGGGAGGAACCACCTGAGCGACGAGTCGTTGCGTGGCAGGAATGTCGCGGGAAGGAATATGGGTGGCATGTTTTGTATTGGAACTCGTCTCATTACAATCGGAGGAGTGGCTGGTCTCCTGGAATACTTCTCTCTCTCGTCTGCTTGTGATGTTTCTGCTGGTGTATCTCGGTTTGAGGAGGAAGGTGCCGCGTGTGGGGTTGTTCGGTATTAGCGGATAATTTTGATGATCATGTCACAACAACATTTGATGCTGGGGAAACGATGACGTCATTCCCAGGACACCCACAGACATAATCACTTCAGAGGGGAGCTGGAGGCCAAGCATCACCGTCACTGGCTACTCAGTTTTTGACGTGGCTGTGGAGGTCCTGTGCAGCGCATGGGCGGCGGAGACCGCGCCATCGACGAACTCCTCCAACTTGGACGTCAGATTTGAAGTGGCGGCTCCAGACGTCAGGAAGCGAATTGGAAATCCTCCTGCTTCTCCACGGGAAATTCGCGAGTTGAGCTTCCACCGCCATCTCCTCCGCTCACGTCAGTTTTCATCCCTAAATTGACGTGGAGAACTTCAACTGAAGTTTGCCAAGCTTTCGTGTGTGTGATAACTGTTGGCGTGGTGGGTGTCGGTGTTCATTCCTGGCGTGGGAGTGGCGTTCAAGGAAGACGTGGCGGACTCTGGCGGAGTCAGTGAACCACCATCGTCACCACGCGGCCTTCACCATCGCGCAGGTTTGTCTCACCGTCTGATTGATTTAGACGGAAGGAAGGAAGGTTGCAGGGGGAGGGGAGGGGAAGGGGGGGTGTCGGTGGGGAGGCTGCAGGTTTGGGTTGCTGTGTGACTCCTCCAACTCCAGGGGGGAGGCTTACGGGTTCGAACAGCTTTGCGAGTACATCGGTGGTGTGTAGGTAGCCGGTGGGGGTGAGGCGGGAGGTTCTTGAGGAGCATCAGGTGACCCCACAGCGCCTCCCTCTGCCGCAGCCGGCGCCGCTCTTTCGCCTCACGCCCAACGAAGCAACAAAACTCGTCCGCCGCTCTCTGCAACAAACACAGATGAGAAGGGGGGACAGGGGCGTACCTGCGTCGGAGATGGGGGCCATGGGGATATGGGGAAGTCCATGGGCAGAATGAGGAGGAAAGAGTGAGTCGCTGGTTGCGCGCTCTCAGGTCGCCCCTGTTTTCTTGCCGAGTAGAGACTTCCGCTGCGTGGGGACTTTTCCGCAGACGAGGAGGTCGCCCGCGCAGATTTGCATCGGCGGAATTACGACAACCCAACTCCCCCGCATCGACGACCACCGTCCGCGTCAGCCGCCCCAACGCCGCTCCTCGTACTCTCCGCCATCAATTTGGAAGGCACGAGTGTGAGGCGCGTGTGACTCCTCCAGTTTCGATGTCGTGGGGGGAGGAGGAGATGGGGGAGGAGGGGAGGGCGAGTGAGGGCGCCCGGGAGTGCTGTTCGGCCCTGGCCTGTGTAATTCTGGTGGTAGTGGCTGCCGGGACTCAGGAGGTTCGTCGACAGCCTCCCCACCAACAGATACCCGGGTATCAGGGGATGAGGTCAGGGGGTCGGGACTATCAGGTTAGGAGGTGGGAGACCTGAGCGAGTGCAAACGAGTCCTTTGGGGGAAACTGAGACAAGAGAGAGAAGTGAGTGGGGGGTGTGTGGGGGCGGGGGAAAGGGGGTCACCTCCGGAGACGATTTGGAGGCGGGACTCGTCGTGGATGTCTGTGGAGGCGGGTTCGCAGTTCGACGGTCGTGGCGAAGAAGCGTCGTCGCCGCGGTGCGGAGGAGACGAGGGTGGAAAGGGCGCACTTGCGGAGAAAGGGGGTGCGGAGGCGCGCTCCTCCACGCCGACCTTCAGGGGGAAGTCGAGGAAGTCTTGGAATTCGGCGGAGAGTTCGGCGCAGTCGGAGTTGTTGGGGCGCCCGGTGGTGGCGATGAGGTGGAGCACGCGCAGCGGAGTCTCCCGCGGGTCTCCGAAGACGCAGTCAGGCGGAGAGGTGGTTCCTGCGGACGACAGGAATTCCGAAATATTTTGAATTGTAATTCGAGGAGGTTTTAATCGGACAACAGAAATCATTTTTATTAAAGAAAAAAGATTCGCCGTGGAGGCGAGTTACTCCGCAGCCCCCGAAATGGCAACTTCCACCCGAAATCCCCGTCCCGTCTTCTCACTTTCCCCAGAATAAAACCGGACGATGGCGACAGTCGCGTGTCCGATGAGCTCAGAAATATTCCCGGGCTGTCCGCACAACCTGCACGAAATAAACTTCTCTTGTCTCAGGTTGAAAATGCAAATTGTTATTCTTCGTCCCACCTGACAGCAGACGAAGGTTGTTTCTCGTATTGCGTGTCCGTTGGGTTTTCCTTCAGCAGCCACACGTACAACCATCCCTCGCAGTTGCCTGGAGCCTCCGGAATACCCAAAAATTTGAGTGTCAGTGTGAATTGTCTCCCATTGGACGGAGCGATCACCGCTTGAAACAAACTCCGCGGAGGATAATTCTGAGCGTTCTGCTTTGGATAGGAAACTGTCGCCACTCCTCCGTCAGCTCTCACCACTTCACTCGAATACGAAGATTGTGAACTTTTACTCCTGGTGACGTTGAACCTGAGTTTGAATTTCGGGTGATCATCTGCAGATGGAGAAGTCCGCATCGTCACGGTCACCAGGATGAGCCACCCATGCGCCTTCCTTTCAGTCCTCCAACTCCCCTGGGAGCTGTTCAAAGGATATTCGTAAATCGTGCAACTTCAGCTTTGTTTGCGACCTACCCGTTGTACAAGTGATGACTTCCAGTGTCACTCCAGATTGTGAGATGGGCGTTTTGGCCCAACTGGTTCTCCTCCATCACAAAACGGGCGTCCAAAATCCAATTCTTCCAGTCTTGTTGCAGCATCCAAATTTTTCGCAGAACATCAGAATTCGCTCCTCCGTCGAATTCAATCGTCCCGGAGTTCATGTCAACTTCCTCAACAACCACGCGAGTCCGAATCTGTTGTGCAAATAATCAAGTGTTTCCTTTGTAAACTTCACCCCTACTTGATTTAAATTGATTATTGAAAGGAAGGTATAAACTTCCGTTAAATTGGCGTACCGTAGGAGCTGTTTGTAGGGCGGTGCTGACGGTTTTGGTTTGGTTCACCTGTACCGAAGGATTGGCAGTTGTTGCAGATGCTGCAGTTGGATTTAGTGTGTCAGACAGGTTTGAAATCGACTGAAAATTCGAAGGATTATTTTTTAGAGGTATTTGTTTGTGTGACAGTGCCGTCCATTCATATCCATCCAAACTTAAAAATCTCACTTACGCGTAAAACTTCCTCGTGGTTCGTTCGAGTGTTTTTGAGTTGACTCGCAACTTCCGAAAGAATCTTTGACTCGACCTCCTTCAGATTTTGGTTGAGTAAGTCGGACATATTTAAAACTAACTTGTCCATCTAAAAAGTAACAGGGAGTTTTTTTCTCTGGAGTATTTATTTGTCGCACACGTGTGTAAACTTCCGTTTAACTGGCGTACCTTAGCAGTCGTTTGTACGGCGGCGATGATGATTTCAGTTTGGTTCACCATCATTGAAGAAACGGCAAGTGTTGCAGATTTTGCAGTTTGATTAATTGTGTCAGACAGGTTTGAAAACGACTGAAAATATCAAAGAATTGTCTGAAAAGATTTTTATTTGTGTTACAGTGCCGTCCATTCAATTTCATCTAAAGCTAAAAATCTCACTTACGCGTAAAACTTCGTCGTGGTTCGTTCGAGTGTTTTCCGACTGACTTTCAACTTCCGAAAGAATATTTGACTCGACCTTCTTCAGATTTTGGTTGAGTAACTCGGACATATTGAAAACTAACCTGTCCACCTAAAACGGAACAGGGTGGTTTGATTTCCAAACTCATTATTTGTTACACAGTGCACAATTTCGAATATCCACAAACTAACCTGAGTCAGTTTATTTTGGTTGGCATCGACCTTCTCATTTAGTCTCTCAAGTTCCGAGAGAATCTTGGAATGGCTTGCAAGCAGCTTTTGATTGAAGGAGTCCTCAAGTCTCTTCAAGTATCTGTCAATCTGCAACACACAAATCAGCAACTTAGCTCGTAAATAATTAATTAAATGTTAAGTATTCCTAAGTGCGAACCTCTGCCTTGAGGACTTCCCGTGTTTCTTTACCGTCCTCATGAATAAATTCCTTCGTCTTCTCATCCAGACCGTCGCCACACTCCTGCCAACGAAAGATTATTCAAAGATTACTTTAATTTTATAATCTCTTATTTGAACTTACATTTGATTCTGCTTGTGCCGTGCCGAGAGTGAGAAGGAAGAAGAGGAAAACTTTAACAGACTTGTCCATTCTGCTTGAATGGTCAAATGACACTGAGTCTGTTTTTCTCCCAGTTGAGAAGGCTTGACTTACCAAATGATGACAGTCATCAGGCTTACGAGGAAAGAAGGAAGCAATTTTACCATTTCATTTAATCTGTTTGTTGAGTCAAACTGACCCATTTATTCATTTTACGTTAAGTAAAATTATCTAAAGAAGAAGATTATTGCGAATTGGGAAATACATGGATTGAACGAATTAACTTCCTTATGAGGCAGATAGTGGAATACGCGGAAATCAGCCTCTTCAGGGTTTGGGGTTATCATCTGTTTAACTGGAGTCAAAAGACGTCACCCAATTGGAGTCTCTCTTTCTATTGACTTGACTCCAAGTAGCAACTTCTTAGTAAAACGGGATGAAGAAGGAGCTTGTTAATATTATTTCCTCAATAGAGTCATTTTCGTAGGTAATCATTAAGGTTAAGTGGAGTTTAATAGTAGTCGGTGGAACTCTGCATCATCCCTTAAAAGAATACAGGCGACAGAAGGTGAAAGCCAGAAATCTTCACAAAATCCTGGAACTTTTCATCGCATACTTTATTTATGTTGAACGCGAACAAGTCAGGGTCACCCTACTTTAATTCTTTAGTGGTGGATTTTGGAATTGTGCTGAACTGTCTTTTTTTAATATATAATGAGCCCCTGTGCAGAATGAGTGTATGGCACTCGTATCAAACTTTAAATGTTCTTGTGATTACCGAAACATTGAATATCGAAACAAAATCTTAATTCAAGAGTCATTCAATCCGTTTCCACATTCCATCCAATTCTTCAGGACCAATTCAATTGAGTTTTTTGATGATTTTAAAATAGTTTTTATTCTGACTTACTGGGCTCTGGGGATTTTGATTGTCCTGTAAAATTTCAGGAATGCGGAATGCACAAATAAAAGGAAGTACTAAAAACACTTATAGACTTTCAAAAATGCACATAAAATCCTCATACCGTTAACTACTGATCTGCTTTTCATAAAGTTGTGGGCTTATACCTGGTGTGTTGGATTTGAAAGGAAGTATTGAAGTTCCTTATACAACAGTCAATCGTTGGGCTTATCCCCTACTGCTCTAAATTTAATTACCTCAGTGGCCATGCGGATATTAGTTTAGTTGAAAAAGACCACTTGAATAACAGCTGAATTTGATTAACTCTACTTTAAAGAGATTCACTCAACCAATTTGAATAAATCAATAATCTCCATGTTCCTGGTACAAAACATGCTATGGTTGGACATTCGCTATCTTTGTTTCCAATGAAATTCTAGAAAGTCCAAATTGGCAGAGACGTGGCGGACACAACATGCCTCATTGTTCTGGAACAGGTAACAAAATTGAAGGATGAATACTCGCATGCTTTTATTGTTGAGTAGATATTTTTATGAATGAAATAATTCGGCAGAGTTGTGAAGTTACTCTTTCGATGAATTGACTCCAAGTGGCTTATGGTAATATTCACTGCATATTCTTCGCGAAAACTAATGGCTGGTTGAAGGGGATACTAGCAAATATTGAACTTCGTGGTGGATGACACTGTAAACAAAAATGTATCACAGTTATCTTCAATTAAGCTTGCAAATGTTGCGCTTATGTTTCTGTCGGTTGTAAGATGAAACACGTGAGCCACGCAAGTTTTGTTTCGGTGGTGTTGAGGAATCTTGTTTGATTCATCAGCTGCAGTGGAAACTATCATTTTGTGAATAATATAAAAGAATGAATACTGCGACCAAATATTGAATGTATTGTGTATCTATCTTATTCAATTTGGCCTTCCTTGCAAAAGCACAATTTTAAGTACTGCTGCCGTCACGAGAAATGTTTGGAAATCCAAACACACAACCGGTTTTCCAATGGAAATGACTTGCGTATTTTCAGAGGTATTCGCAATCTCGGTGCTTCCAAGACGTACGATGTTGATCAAGCTCTTTTAGCGATCGGCGATTTTTAGTAAATATCTTCAGTGGGTTTAAGTACAAAGGTAAAGGTAAAAGCTTGGAGGCATGAAGTTCCTTTCAAAACGAAAGGGAACAACATGTTTTCGTTTATAGTTTTTGTTATTACAGAAAATGTAATGCTTTTATCACAACAACGCAAAGGTAAATTAAATGGTAGCTTTTTGAATGGAATTCACAGGTGCGATTAAGTTAAAATTAACGCTATTCTTTGTTTTGCCTCGCAAGCTGTGGTAGACGACTAAGACGACTGATATTTTTCTATGTATTATGATGAATTTTAATCAATCCGTAAAACGCAAGCCAAAACTCAATGGATGAATACATACTAGGACAGAATAATTATTTGCCAAGCACACTAGGACCTTAACTCAGAAACCGGAGGGAATGGTGGCATGTAGGATGTGATGGCTGTTTGTGCGTATAGCTAGCCTGTGTATATTCAGGCATCACTGCATTATTATGGAACTTTTTTATATTGTAAACAGTTAAGGTAATTCTCTTCAATAGTCAAAACGGAAATTACTGTCATGTCTCGCAATAAAAGCCATAAACTGTCTATATGATCGCCAAAAGAAAAATTAGATTGCAGAGGCGATAAGACAACCTCTGAAACTTCAAAGTAAGCATCCAGTAATTCACTTCTCACTAATGATTTAAATTTCGAATAAATTCTGAACCTCAAGCCTTACAAATAAACTCCTGGCTTGATTCAAAATTTTGGTACGTGGTTCCCATAGATTCCCTTGTTTATGCAACATAATTGGTTACAATCCAGGAATTTTAGGGAAATCTAGTAGTAACAACCATCCAAAATGCTGGATAAATTGTCACAAACCGTCAAACAATGTGTAACATGGGATGAAAATTTATTAATGGAACGTTCGAAACGATGAAAAGAGACTTGAATTTCATTTCTGCAGGGAATCATCATTGCTGGCTCACTTTGCTTGTCTAATGTATGCCGGCTCTTAGGGTATGGAATTATAAGAAGTAGGCTACTCTATTGTTACTTGCGAGTTTTTTGGAATGCAAAGTAACCATCGATTATAAAATAAAACCAATAAGTGGATAAATAAGCTTCTATTACTGATTAATCGGACATTAAGAATTAAAACTTGACTTCAAAATTTTCCGCGTTTATTCACTAACTCAGTTGCATACACAACAAGGGCCACGAAACATCCAATCAATAAATAGTACACAAAAAACTGAACCTGATATGAAGAAACAAACCTCGATCTTTGGCTTGTTTCTTTTTCCTTAGTCTCTTTAGGCTTCTTCTGGTTATCGTCAGCTCCCTTGCTGATGCCTTTATTAAAGGCGTATTCAGACGCAATCTTAAACCAAACTCCAGCCAATGGTGTTGCTATTCCCGTGTCAATGAGCTTTAAGATCGCCAGCAAGTTCTGTGTTTGACAACCTGAGTTCATTCGCAAAGTACGACTCATTTGAAAATCCATCTGTGTAAAGTGTATAGTGTTCCCTAAATGTCAATAATTCCTGAAAAGTTGAAGGTGGCTCGTCGAAACCCGGATTTATTATTATCGATATGAATTTGCATTTATATAACGTTATTAGTACAATCGCAAACACGAACCACACTCCAAGCAAAATTTTTAAACTAATGCCATTTAGCGACGAAATTTTCAGAGATTGCGATTGCTCAATAATTGGCATTAAAAACGTTGCGTATTGTCGGAGAAAAGAGTCTGGTTTACCCAACAATTTACTAGACACATAAGAAACTAGGGATAAGCTGATTAGTACCGTGTTTATAGCTATCCAAATTTTGATGTCAAACGGCTGCACTAAGAATCCCATTGAAATTGTCTTTGGTCTCGGCTTTCTTATAAAAAATCCGACTTTATCTATCAAAAGAGCATGCGAAGAATATCCAACAATGGCACCAGAGTCATGATTTAAAAACACTCCGCTGCAGAAATCTACAGAATTGTTTTTGAGTTTCCCAAAAGCTTCCGCTTCATTTTGTGATTTGGAAAAGTCGATGCTGACATTAAGTTTTAAGCCAAGTTCAATTTGTATTCCAAGTGTAAGTGACTTTGATGAAGTAAAAAGCAACCTACTTTTTGCTTTCATCCATCTGTACATTTCTTGCATGTTTAAGCGTTGCAAATAAAACCTGTTCAGTCGAAGATTCAACTTTTGATGCTCAGAACAAAGTTTAGACGTGTCTTCACCAGGTGTAAAATGGAATTGAAGTTCAACACTTTTATAGGAACGACTTGAGCAGACGAAAAACAATCTTTTTTGGTTCTCCATAATAATGAAATGATGAACAGAACTTCTTTTCCTTAAAATAGATTCTTCTGTGTTCACAATGTCTAATATATGGAAAAAGCTTGAATCACTTTCAGGCATTCCACTTATTATATTCGTAAAATGAAAACACTGGTGATTTTTAGAACAGGAAGTAAACCACAGATTGGATCGAAATTGTGAAACATAATTAAACTGCTTCCTTGCAACAATTACAAAACTACATTTGACACGTAATTCGTTATTTGTGTTTAAGTTCGCCTTTGCGAATTTGTCGATTGAAAATCTTGCAAAAAAGTTTTTGAAACCGTAAACCAAAATTTTTGGAGAATACACTAATCCACTTTCACTAAAAATGTCCCAAGCTTTATATTTCATTGTTTCTTCTTGGACCGAAGAAATCGCGTAAGGTGATTCAGCTAGTATTAAACTAGTTTGACAGGATTGTAGAAGACTTTTAGGTGAGGGCCACCAGCGTCTCATTTTGGTTGACTGGAATCGCAGAAGCACATCTTGAGCACTTTGAAGAAGCAAAAGTACCAAAAGTACAAAACGATAAATTAGCATCGTCAGATGCCTGAATGAATTGAGTCAACTGTGTAATTGAACGTACAGTTTCCCAGTAGATTGCTTCAAGTTAAACTAATTTATAAATATGTTGAATCACAATATATGTAACAATCCCTTTTACCTTAACAAGTAGCGACACCCACAGAGGGAGAACGCGTTTACCCAATGCCCATTAAAGCCACTAAAAGCTACATTTGTACAGCTGCCTAATAATAACGACGATTACAGGAACCGAGTATTTCGTATGTTCGTATTAAGTTGTGTACTTGTGCCTGTATGAGAAATTACCGTTAAATTTGTCTATTAAAGCTATTATTAACGGGATCGCCTGCGTATTTTCATTATTCAGGGACTATTTTGTTAGGAATGTTTTCTTTTGTTGAGCTAAAACCACAATTACATTCTTCGGCTTTTTGAAACCATTCATCGTGCAGGAATGAACACGACTTGGTGAATTACGAAACCATGAACTTTGAAACTAATTGGAGCCTCCTCGTCATTAGTGTATTCAATAGGACGCGCTCACAAAGAGTTTTTTGCTGTTTTCTTTAAACCTTGAAAGACAGCTAGAATTTATTTCGTCTTTGAAGCTACATTATATGTAGAAAGTTTTAATGATGGTTTTATTATCTTCCTTTTGTTATATAACAGACGGTAAATGCAACGAAATAAATAATAAATGGAATTTGCTGAACAGAAAAATCTTGTATTTCCTCGCTTGTTGTCAAGAAAACTGTCATAAGATAACTCCTATCAATTTCAGCAACTGCTGGACGCCAAGTGCATAAATAACTTAATATCGAACATGAAGATTTCAGAAATAAATAATTTTGCATCAAATATACACGTCACCTCATGCGAAAGGATGAGCATATTAATCATAAATCGAAAATTCACAACATTTCAGTGTCGTTCAATGTTCCCAACCGATTCTTAACTTCTGCTATTCGAATTCTCAACCTCCAATGGATGGTTATTTGCAGTGTGCGGTTCTTTGCATCGTCACAACGCCGATGTTGCAATTTTTGGTGGTGTTTATGATTACATCTTTAAGCCAGTCTATTTTGCAAGCAAGTTTGCCATGTAAAAAACCAGTCTAATAATCTTAGCTTATTTTTTTGTTTACAAAATGTTTGTTATTTGAATAAAATAAAATGACTTAATAAAGTGTGGGAAAGGTACTCAACCCGTATAGTATCATATCTGCAAGTATATTTTTAAAACATTAAACATTGAAGGCTATGTCAATACAAAAACCAGTATAGGTTTAATTTACGATTACCAAATATAATTTGGTAAAATATTCTTGGTAATACTCAGCAAGCCAACTTTTTAAAACTTAATCGAAGTAAACTATTGGGACAGCATTAGGTGGAATGCCTATTTGACTACACATTACGTAGAAACCAAGTACAGAAAGAGACATTTCGATATTTTGCATTATGAACAGGATCATCTTTAAACCTTTACAAACTTGAAAGTCTCAATTATAGTTGACTAACTGAATTAATGAAGGTAACAATTATTTTAAGTTATTGGTTCTCTTGAAGCCTGAATAATATGTCCATTAAACATATCCCCAGTAAGATTTAAAGTAAAACCAACGAAATCCAATTTTTATGTAGAAAACAAAGGAACGCCTTTTTCTGATTTAAACGCTGGTTTGGCAAATACATGCCAACTTTATTATAAATGAAGAGGAAAGCTTTAAGAAATAACTCTTGCTTTGGATTGCTGAATTGCTTGTCCTGAATGACTGCTAAAATAATACGACTAAGAAAACACTTTCGCAATATAATTATCTGACCTAGAAGTTTAAATAGGAAAAGCTCACAAAATTAGTTTTGGCAAACCTGAGCTACCTAAAATTCAATTAACCGGGTAGTTGGCTTCATATGCGGAATAAAAATGCCAATAGTTTCAAGTGGATCCCGTAAAAACTTACCGCTTAGTAGGATCCTAGCAGTTATACGTTTAAGAACGGCAGTCACCTTTTCTCAACTTTTAGAGTTTGGACAGAAGAAGACATACAAACATATAAGGTGACTAATTTGGGTAAATCAAGAACACATTTCTGAAATGCAGAAGAACGTTTTGCTTCAGCCGCTGCGCGTTTTCTCAGAAACATATTCTTTTGTTCCAAGACCCTTAAAGTGGAGCAAGAAGACCCAGCGTATATTTGCAACGTTTGGTATTAAGTCAAAGATCTGGTATCTCCTATTTCTAACTTGGTGCGTGGGTATAATAGTAGCGGATGTAGTCCTGGTTGGTTGGAGTATATTAACAAGCAACACAAATTACACTTCTATGGATCCAATGTCCAAAATATTCAAACAATATACCCTTTACCTGTTCATATTCGTACTGAATTTGATGATTGGATTAACCTACGCAATGACTTTTGAAAATCTAGCCTTGTGTAATGGCTTGAACTCAGTCATACGTCATGAGTACCAGCTACAAAAGATTTGCAAGAATCCATGGAAAAATTCACTACTATTTGGCACAGTTATTCAGGCGATGACGATACTTGTCTACTACACATTCTCAGTTTCCTTCTTTTTTTCAACAACCTGTGTGTTTTTCAATCTTGACCCAATGTACGATATTCTTTCACTGTTTCTTCCTCAGTCTACAGGGATCACTTTTAATTTAATAATCCTGATTTTGAGATTTTCTATCGCTTATATTCAAACGATTTTTTTCTGTGAGATGCTAGTGTTCTTTACGATCTATGCTCAGCTTTGTGCTCTTCTTGGCAACTGCGTCGTAGGATTTCTTCACCTGCAGACGTCGAAACTTGAAAAATGTTAAAAGCAAAAAAAGCATTGTGATGCGGCTTCACTTGTTTTTCACTTCACCCAACACTCAACCAGTTTGAAAATCCTGAAGAATGGATTAGAAGCCATTGCTTCTTCCTTCTTCTTTTTTGAAATGTGTTGCATGTTGGGGCTTATATTTGTGGTAATTCGGTTAAATAGTGTGTTCCATCCTATGATAGTCGGCTCTCTAGTTGTGGCATTAATTTTCTTCTTGCTCTCAACTTTTACTGGCATTAAGATTCCTGCCTTAATGCATGCTTCTTCAGGGGACATCCTACACAAATGGAAATTCAGCTTTCAAAATAACAAACAACTTAGAAAAAGAGTAGCAGCATTAAAGCCGTTTTGTATAAGCGTTGGATTGGCTAGAGGTTACTCATACAGAAACATGGACATTGAATTTGCAATGGTATACTTTACCGCTTTCATCGACTACACAATTGACATTTTGCTAACCACAACCAACTTTTAGCAACAGCCACATTTCAAAGCAGAAGTACAGTTAGAAGTTACTGTATGCATCGAACCCTCAAGATTCTTTATCGTAGCTGCATTTGCAATCAAGAAGTTTCAAAATTGTATTAACACAAAATGTATCATAGAGCAATTATAAGGTTAAGCATCATACAAAATACATTGCAATCACAAACATACTATTTGTTCCCAAAATGCGTACTTAATTGAATGGAACTTAGCAAGTTAAATCAAATATATTATGAAACTAGAACGGCTTTTCTTACCACTAAAAACTATTTAATGGAAGCAGTTGGTGGATTTCTTGCTCTCGTTGTAATGGTTGGTTTGAGTTCATATATTACATATATACTTGAATATCTGATTATATATGTAGATTAATGCTCTTTATTAAATGTAATACCATTTGCTGCTTTTATTCTTATATCGATTGCAGTACTAACGCAATTTTCTTTGTTGCGGGAAAATAAATTTGTCAAGGGTTGCTTTGACCTTTTGTGGGCATTGGAGACCCAAGGACTCAATAATGAACATAATTTTAACATTATAATCTCTACATACTAAAGATAAGTATATTACTATACTCTGTGTGATTGTTACATTGATCAACATAATCAGATAAATAAATTTGAGTTAATGGATACTTTTTAGGAACATTGATTGGAGATTTATCATAATGACCACGCAGGTCTTTTTGAATGAATCAGACGGTGACGTAGTAATATTTTTAGGTTTATTCTTTACATGGAATCTTAAATATCCTATTGTTTCTTAGGTGAACAAAAATACAGGTAAGTTTGAAGTCCCAATCTCATGCATTTCTTTAATTCCCTTTGGAACCTTCCCCAAATTCCAGCAGCACTTAATTCGTCGTGATCGTACATATGAAATTATTTAATCAAGTTAATGAAAAGTTCTGACAGAAACAGAAAGATTACGAGTTCATTTGATTTGGATATGGACGACTGCTGAACTCGAGGGGTCAACATTACACATACAATAATTGAGAAGAAGTTTTTACAAAAAAAACCATCTATCGATTGGTTGTTTCTTGCAAGTCTTTATAGTTTGCTGAAAAGCAGTTAAGTGCCAGGATAACTGATGCATAAATAATGGCTTTATTGCAGTAAAATATTCCAATAGGGATCCTAATGTCATAGCTTTTCCAAATCAAGTTGCAAGTCAGAAAGCGAGGAATAAAAAAGATGCCATGTCGCTTTACGATACGTGAACAGGTAAGCTTTGTACAAGTACTTCTTTGCCAATATATTTCACTGAATTGCTTACATAACGTATCCGAAATTTTTAGTTAATATTTCCGAAAATAAAAGAGGGTCTCCAGATCAATGTTTACCTACGGGATGATATCAGCACCTTAAACCGCAGAATTCAAAAATACAAAGATTATGTTTAATTGCAGTTGAAGTTAGACGTGTATTTGTATTAAAGAAGACATACCCAATCCAAGGAATTCGTCAATGATATACTGTGCCGACCTTCCATTCATGCGGGCGATGTAGGTAAAAACGAGAGCAGTTCCTTCCCCAAAAAGAATGTTGTTGATTCGCTGCTGAGTTTCGTCTTTCACGTAATTGTCCATCCAAAGCTGACTTCTCCTTTCCCAGTCCGTCTGCAGAACTCCGTCATAAGTATAGTTCTCCGCGTACAACGAACAGTTTTCAATCTTCACGTCAAATTTCACTGGAGTGTACCGAATGGAAGGGAAGCTGGGGTCAATGTTGGTGGAGTCGTCGAGTTTATAGATTCCCTCAAGAGTGACCCCTGTGAATGTGTGGCTGTAATCCCCAAGGCCGTCATGAAAGTTGAAATAACACCCGAAGATCGAACATCCGCCATCGTCTCTACTCAAGCTGTAGTGACCAGTGAATGTAACCTCAGGGTAGTATAAGCGGATTCCGATTTCCTCCCGTTCTAGGCTATATGTTAGGAGCCTTTCAAAATTGGACATGCCGACTATTTGTGAATTGCTGTAAAGTAAATGTATGAAGTTTAGAACGTGGTTGTATTGAAAATTGAGTTGGAGTTCATTTACTGACGTCATATTGGCTTCTCCGGCCTGTAAAATGCCATCCAGGTCATATGTGAAATCTTTGAATGAGGCAGGGTCCTCTCCAGACGAGTTATACAAAACCGGAAAGACCAGTTCGAAGAAGAACTCCAAAAATAGATCCAGATCTTGGCCTGTAAAGAAGTGGACATGTTAGAAGAGGCCATTGATATCAAAGAATCTTTACACACTTACCGGGGGTCCTGTACAAGGCCTCAGCAACTGGAGGAGCCGCAAAACCTCCTCTTGCAAGGAGAACGAAGAAAGCAAGGTAGAGTGAGGAGCTCATCGTGTTGGTGCCTTCGTATGTTATTCTGGAAGATGCGGGTGCATGAATGTGTGTTTAGTTTTGTCAGTGTGGTTTTATAGGACAGATCTGCCCATGAGGAGACTTGCACACCTTTATGCTGTCGATCATTGATAATTATTGGCGATAAATTTGAGTGACAAAGGACGATATATGTAACTCGATTGCATGATGGATTAGCTCATGTGTTGTAAATTGGGTTTAAGGTGATAGCAAAGTACAATGTGAAAGCTTGATGGTTGCTTGTGGTGGGTTTTCCATAGAGGGATGGACACTGTCAACAGAAGGAATCTTTGATTAATCTATTTATGTCTGCGTGGCTTATTCTGCATCTAAGGTAGGAGTGGGTTTCCCAAACTATTTTTTGTCACATCCATTCAAGTGTCACTTGAAGCCTTATGGTGTTATGAAGTAGAACTTTGGATTACCCTCAGACTGAATATATACACCTAATAAGACTTTAACTGTATCTAAATTTAAACAATCTTCAGATGTTATTGATCAGTTAAACTTTAATGCTCTTAATTGAATAGCATTCAAGAGCAGAATTTTAGTCTGTATTTTTTACAAACCATTGTGTTAATTATGCTTTAACTAAGGAGTTAACCACTGATGCGTCTTCACGGATGTTTGATTAGTACGATCCTGCAAAAGTGATATTTGAAGATTGTTTTTACATTACAATAGCTTTATAACTTTTATTTTATTATAATTTAAGATCTTAATTATGAATATTTATAAGTCAAGCTGTGAAGAAGAAATCAGTAGGAATATAAGACAGTATAACATTAATCATGCAAAATCTGTTGTAATTGAAAATTGAATTAATAAATATGAGTAAATTGGAGACAAAATCCTGTGTTTCCTTCATCCTCTTCATCGTAGTTCTGCTCACATCTGCACCCTGTTGGGCTCGATTTCAAACAAGAATACCCGAAGACAGTAGGACAAATCTCACTTTCAAGCAGGTCAATATTAACCACTAAAGGAATCCCTGGATTAGTTCAAAAGTTACTTTTCCAATTTCAAAAATGCTGATGGAATTATTGATTCCACTTGAAGTGAGGGTAGCTACTTTGTCTTTAACCTGGACTGCGTCATTTGGATCAGGCTTGCCTCTAATTGTAACTGCATATCAAATTAACTGCCTTGCCGTTAAAAAATAAAACAAGAACACAATTGATCTGATTACTTTTACAGCACGTCATCAGTCCATTTGCACAGGATCCTAAGTTCTTTCAATTTTTCTGATTGCATGTTTTCCTTAATTCCAATCATAAAGACGATTATAAATGTTTAAATCATTTTAAATTCACAACTCTTACCGACTTGTGCACAATCCCATGCCCATATTCTTCACTTCACATTGAACCTCACCTTGTAATGCAACCGTAAAGAAGCCTGAAACTAAAATATAATAACCATACCTGGTGACAAGACACCAAATATTATAAGAACGTTTGTACATACTTTTGGAATGTCTTGTTGAATTTATATATCCTCTAGAAATATCTTGTTTTGCACTCAGTGCATTCGAACCAGAATGGACCAGTAAGATTAAACAGAAGTAAAGTTTTCCTTTTGATGCGTCAAAAGTACTCATTTCAAATTGTTGAGAAATATAAAAATAATTAATCAAGAACACCAGATAGGATTCAAATGAGAGCGGATCTGTATTCCTTTTTTTGATAATACTGAAGGACAAGAATCACTGCGGAGACTAAGACACAAAAGTTATTTGGATCAAATAGTCGTGAATACGTTCTATTTGAACTATCACTTATGATCCTCATTAGATTGTGTACAATGGAAATTAGAAGCCTAGTAACCTTTCAAACTTTTACCTAGCACATTATATCAGTGATAATTATGAAAGAAACATTAAGAGAAAGGTGCCAATCAGCAAGCATACGAACACACTGTCTACTCTGGATTTATGCCACAAACAAGACATAAAAACATTCGTTGAGTAGATTTACGTATGCATGAAATCTCACGTCAACCTGTGATACCAATAATATACATGCGGTCTAAACGGAATGTGCTGAATACAATTTGCTTCGATAGATATAAATTATTCTATGCTTTGTAACACACACTATTTACCTGTAGGCCTAAAAATGTTATGTTAACTGCATTTTACAGACTTATTAGAAACCGTCACAATCTCACGAGTCATCTCAGGTCTGAATTGCACTAATTGATTGACACAAAGCAGACTTATACTACTGCACTAAATTTGTGGCCACTAGCGTTACCAATGTACAAGTGGAAGGTAAAATATCATGCCAAATATATTTTGTGAATTAGAAAAAGACTAAGTGGCTAGCATACATTTTATTTGTATTCTTCTGGGTGACCTAGCTACGCCAATATTACTTTCAAGCACTATGCATGCAGCAGTAAGCCATGAATACAATTATGTAGAATAGGTTAACAAGTCACTTCTTCTGGGAAGTTGCATTTCTGGTGTACAGCGTCAAAGAGAAGAGGAGGAGGGCATTTGTAGACGTCGAGATCCTCCGTGACGCACGTGATGAAGAGGGAGCAGTCGTGTGGGTGTGGGTAAAGTCCATCAGGCTTTCCTGCACAGGATATGTCGCACTCAACCAACTGCGGAGAGTTGCAGGTTCCAATCAATGGATCAAATAACAACGGCTGGGGACATTCGTAATACTCGGCCACTCCGTCGTGACAACCAATGAATTTCGCACAGTCCAATGGATTCGGATGAAATCCTTAAAAAATTAAAGTAAAAGTAAAATAACCTGAATTGATTACAAAGTATGAATTTGTGCTCAATAATTAACCTACCATAGGTGTGCTCTCCACAAGTGAATAAATCTGGACTTAACGTAGTTGTCGTTGGTGGAGGATTAAGAGGAGACAAGTCAATGAAGTGAATCTTTCTTATATATTCTGTGGGACTAATTGTTTCAACTGCACGTCTTCTTCCGCCGATCATAAATATGCCGTTTACTTTCTCCACGTAAATAGAAGCAGGGGCATCCAAAAAGTACTTTTCGTTGTTCACAGGGAAATTCTCTACCGGAAGGAATTGGTGAGTATTCGTTTCAGGATTAATTTGATAAATTCCATCCAGTCTGGCTGTCGTTGGATCTGCGTGAGATGGAATCAAGTAAATCAATTCCCCGTCAGTTGTAGCTGATGGAACTCCGTCGTGCTTCAAGTAATCCAAGTTTCCCTGGCCGTTCTCAAATTCCAAAGTATCTAAGTCCAACACAGAATGCGTTTCATTTGGTCTCGGTCCTTCAGTATTCGTAGTCCCGAAAAGGTAAACTTTATTCTTCACGACGGCACTTCCAAGAAACCTTTTTAGATGTTCCGCAGGAATTTCTCCCAATTGGCGGATTTCGGGCTTATCGGGCGAAAACTTGTAAACGTGATCACAATAGTAGCTGCAAATGATGATGACTTCGTTGTTGTGCGTAACAGCAGTGGAGTAAAGGGAGAGTGGGAGATCCATCTCAGGAACCAAAGTGAGATCAGTGGATTCTCGAATGTTGAACTGAATAATCGAAGACTGTGATCGACTGTCCCCAAAGAAATACGCTGTGTCGTTTACATTTGTTCCGTAGCGATAAGAGTTAAGGAAATCGGGGTACTCTGCTACTTTCTCCAGTGTGTAATTTGATACACTCAGTCTCCATAGTTGTGGGTTGTAAATATTGTCGTATGGAGTGTGGAGAGTGTAAATCCATTCGTCTCCATCGTAGAAGGCTGAAGATCCGTAGAACATGTGGGGAATTTCGGCGACTTCTACGACACTCAACTGTTGTGTGTTCGTAGGTGCACAAAAAACTGTAAGGACTAGAAGTCCAATTAATTGCGAATTAAAGAGGGGCATTTTCAAGAAACTTGTTGCAGTGAAATGAATATGCTGTGTTAATTCTCAGAGTGTGAGATTGATTGAAACCACTGGGACATGCAGTTGGTTAAATACCTACAAAACCCTCTCTTGACTCCGTCTGTTCATTTTATCATTAGATATGACGATGTGGAACTCATCAGCACTTTCAATCATGTTTGACAGGTAATTATTTTATTTTGATAAGGACTGATTGCCACGCAATAATAAAAGACATTCTCATTGTAAGTATATTGTTTTGAAGTGCAATACAAGCTCGTGAGGTATGGATTATTGTGTAACGGAACACAACTGGTTAGTGATGGAATGAAATACCAAAGAATTCCAGGACCAGCCATAGAAATTCAGGACTTTCATAGTTTACATATGCTTCCTTAAATTAAGCACACTCGGGTAAGAAATACATTTCATTCCTTTTCTAGGCTTAAATCTGTCATTTTTCTGATCCGAAAGACGGGAACGGGATTTTGTCTTTAACTGTTACTAAACTTGTGATATTTTCCTTTATAATGTACATCTTAATTATGATCTACAAAGGATGTAATGAATAGTTAACATCAAATTTTGCTTTCCTAAAAATCCGTTCAAATAAGTGTTTGTGTAAAACACTTGGTGCGAGAGGACAACGAATCTTGAGTCCATGACGCCATCGTTAAGCTTCACGTAGTCACACAATTCAATTACGAAACCCGTGACGCACCGACTATAACATCAATCACTTCAACGTCACAAATAATCAATCATAACCAGCATTAAAGCAAATAAACCACTCCATTGTAATTATGTAGTTCAATTGTTATCAATTAACTTTGTTTTGCGCACGTGTCTTCTCTTCCAGTGAAAAGTCCATACTTACTTAACTACTTACTTACTTAGTACTTAATCTAGTCGCACACCTCACAACTTTCGTTCACTTGCATTTAAGCTTCAACCATCAAATCGTCACGTATCACAGTCATCTTAAAAATGTCTCTTAAATTCAAACTCACCTGTGGAAGTTTCCTGTTCTTTAATCTCATCACGTCTTCAACCGCACAAAACCTCCAAGCTGTCCAAGTGGCTCGCTTTCCTAAGTCAGCCAGAAACCCTTTTGCATTCTTCGATGGCGACGATTCCTTTTACATTCTCCTGGAGGCTAACAATCAAGATTTCTCTTTCTCTAATGAATAATGGCAATTTAGTGTAATTAACATCACCCTGGAGAAGATCACAGACCTTTCTATTTCCATCTCTAAATACGGTTTCGGAACAGTAATAAACCAAACTGGGTATTACATTGCAGCTGGGGAGATACAAACAACGTCTTGGAACTCAACATGTCTCCACAGAAAATTTACTAATCCACAATCGGACAATTCCCATCTTGACGCGCCAGTCTGCAGAAGTCTCCTATAGAAATGAAATTGTTATATTCTGTAGTGACAGCTGCCACGAACTTTGCAAATACGTACGTATTTTTACTTGTGACCTAATACTGAAAAGAATTGTAATACAATTAGTATTATCTGTCATTTAAATAAACTATACTATGACTATGACTACCAAACAAAGTATTTTCCTACAGCATCAGCTATTCAAGAGAAGGCTTATGTTTTCGGAATACCTCACTGGAATGAATTTGAGAAGCATCAGACTTACTCTGTATTGGATTTAAACACTATGGAATACTCAGCCGGACCTGAGGAACTAGATTACTTGAGATTCTCACAAATCTTGCTGCTGTGAACGACGGGAAGTTTATTTACTTGATTTTAACCAACACTAATGGTGAAGCTGTTCGTTCCGATGAAATATTTAAAATTGACTAGGAAACCGGATCACATGAATTCCTTGTTGTTGGTAATTTTCCGGTTTCGAGGGATATGAGTTTTGCCATAGCACCTGCCTCAGTTTACGCGGAGAAGTTAAATGAATTTTTTATGGTTGGAGGACAAACATTCACCTATCCTTAAAACTACAGCGAACTAAATACGATTGCTTTCATCGACTTGTCACCTTTAAGTCCAACAAGCCCTTTTCCAGTTTCACAATAAAATGAATCGATTTCTCCACTCAACCAAAAAATTCAAGGACTTTCTTCCATCCGTTATCATAATAGGTTGCTTAAACTAGATTGACAATTAAGTAATTGTTCATTTAACTATAAATATTTCAAAATTTCACTCACCTCGTTATTTCTCCAGGTGTTTATCAGATTTTCATCCTTGGTATCATCAAGCATTAATTGCGGAAAAACATTTGATTGTGTATTAAACTAGTTTACATTTTCTTGCTTGATAACAAAGCTGTAAACACGAAATGTTAAGAAAATGATATAGTCTAAAGGTTCGAATAATCTACCAGTATTTGTTGATTTCTAACTGATGTTTAGTTTTTAATTGACCTACAATGTTCTGTTTTTTCTTCCGTAAATTATGACTGTGCTTTGGCTAATGTAACATATGACATTTAATATTTGGGAGTTGTTTCGAATCAAAGTGTATACTTTTAGTTTTGCTTGCATGCTAAGAACGAATCACAAAAACTGGTTTCCAAAAATGCAAGAACCATTTTGTTCGCACTGTTTTTCATTTTCGTCTAGAGACTAAATTAAATGGTATAAGACAATATGACGATGCACCCACGATCCTTAGTATATTCTGTGATAACCAGAATACGGCTAAAGTAGAAAGTTACTTGATTTCTTTATTCCAATACTTTACATGTAGAACCTCCAATTGCATGTATAAATTAAAACATACTCGCAAAGTTTGAAGGGCTGTAATTTTCCAACAGCAATGCTTTACACAAAACATTAGCAACTTTGTAAAATTAATTAACTTTATGTCGATGTTGTTGGAGACGTCGTAGCATTCAAAGGACTCATATCTACAAACCACATTGAAGTCATGTCATTAAACAACTCATCCTCAGTTCTGGATATTCCTCCGATCAAAAACATCCCGTTCATCTTATCCACGTAAACCGCTTGAGGAGCATCAATGACATAAACAGCATCTTCTTCTGGATAATTCTCTACTCAAATAAACTGATGAGTGTTCGTCTAAGGATCAATTTGATAGAAACCTTCTTCCTCCATCGTTGAATCTTCATTATGACTTGGAATCACGTAAATGAATTTCCCATCATAAGCTACCGATGGTCTCGTATTGAATCTGAGAAAGTTTGGATCTGCAGGTCCGGGAGAGAATTCCATTGTGACTAAGTCGAAAATAAAGTACGATTGCTGGTCTTCAAACTCCGTGTGAAAGGGCCTTCCAAATACAAAAGCCTTGCCTCCAATCACAACCACCGCCGGGTTCACCCGAACATAAGGCATAGGAACATCCTTCACAGATGTGAGGCTATATAGCACTGTGTCGTATTTGTGGATGTACATCCCAATCAGGAATATATCGGTCTTGTAAGGCGCTGCTTCAATTCTTTGTGGAAGGTATAAAAAATCACCATAGAAAATATGCGATGGGGGGACAAGTTTCAAAACTTCTGTTCGGTCAAGTCCTGTCCCAAATAAGTACGAAGTTGAATTGATCCTTGCTCCATGAGCGAAATAAGGCGAGAAGTAACGAGGCGACTCCACGGCAACTTCCAAAGACCTGTTTGAAGTGCTTAGTCCTCTAATTAAAGGACTGTAGCTGATTGTTTCGAATGTCTCGGAGAAAATGTAAATCCACTCGTCTCCAGGTTCGTGGGTCAGGATTGGGTAGCGTGACGATTTTGGTAGCTCGGCAATTTGAGTTGCTGTTAGTATTTGACCCGTTGTTTCGGGGATTTGAAAAGTGGAGATGAGGACAAATATTCCAGCAAGAAACTTTAAAGTTAAGAACATTGTGGAAAGTTATGTTTGAAATTGAGATGAGTTGATCCTGCTGCTGAGGCTGATGAATGAGTGATTGGATGGCTACAAACATCCTCTTATATATTGCGATCAAAATTGTTGCATTACCACGATGCGGCAACATACTGCACAAACATTGTTCTGGTTGAATTGCATCACCAGAACAGCCTGCTTGAATAAGGGAAATTTGAATTGAAACTGAAGTGGATGGAGTTGCTCAAACATTCTTATATAATGTTCGACCAAATTCAATGTCCACATTCGGCCACGTCCAAAGCCCTAAATCTCTTTGCTCACTCATTCACACACACACAAAGAGGCGTGAACCGACAGCAACTGAGCCATTCCATATCAACTGCAGCAGTCGGAGCAAAGTCATATTTTAAAATCGCTGTAAAATCGTGGTTTTTTGTTTTTTATTCATTCCTTCTCCACAGAGGTTATTGTTAACCCAAATGACATAATTTTCAGATTTTTAAAAATTCGAA